>JWJB01010006.1:0-50336 GCA_000812895.1 Rutstroemia sydowiana | reverse complement strand
CATCTAGTCGATGTAGACCCATCAAGTGTCAGTCAGTAGGCTTGATAGTTCGGAGGCATAATGTCCACCCACTGATGAAAGATCCATATGCGATATCATACGCATTATATTTGCAATCTCATTTGCAGCAGTAATTGCTCGCTTTTTGCTCTCTGCGCTCACTGAAGGGGGCAGACGATTTTTGTCGGCCTTGTATATTGCTGCTTGGTGCAGACAAATTGTGGAAGAATGAATGTTCATATTCGCAAAAACAATATTGGGATTCGCCATCCCATGTGGTAGCCTTAGGTGGAATGGTAGATTGAGCGATGTATTAAGGAGAATGTTGTCCATGTTTCGATGCCGCTTCCAAAATTCTCCATTCAAGTCATGGTCACGACCGTCGTCATCTTTTCGATGTAGATGTATTAGATTCCGACCAAATAAGCAAGCCATTAAAACAACTCCAGCAAATGCTGATAGCTTAGATGCACCGGATGAACTCATTGCTTCCGTCAATGTTTGTGTTCGCTCTGGTTTACTCATATCAAAAGCTTCTTCTGAGGCCGGAAGATCTGACATTATGTCCCTCTCATCAACGTTCATAGGCCAGCCAGTCCCAATACTAGAGTATCGATCTTCACAGAAAGCCATCCAAAATGTTCTCCGCCTTTCTTCTCTCTCCGTCCAGTCACGTGGTGGTGGAAGGCACTGTTTAACATCCAGTCCTACACCATCTAGTCGATGTAGACCCATCCTATCATATATTAGTAAGACTTAGGAGACATACAGATCTACTCACATCTGACACAACCGTATGGCGGAACCTGTACTCATCCAAGCTCGAGGGAAATACATCATTTTGAACTCGTAGTTGCATAAAAGGACGTGCGCCTGAGCATGCCCGACAGAAATCGCATGCTCCCCAAACCCCTTCAACGTGTCTATTTCCATATATTTCCGTGAACGTTGATAAAAATGATGTTTGAGGTCCGCATATTTCTCCGATACAGATGCAGCGAGTGCCCACATTGCATACCGCAACGTAACTGGGGGCCGTTGATTCGGTGCACTGGAGTCTCTATGTTAGCCCGCACTCGGGACATCGAAGTAATTCTGAATGCACATGGTATAAACAAATACTTACAGATTCATTGCAGCAAGATAGCGATATTTGTGAATCATAGGTACGGTAGGATGGATGGTATCGAAATAGATTTGATGCCTGTATTGATATAAGCTTGTATCCAGTACAGCCTCCAAATTACATACAATTCATCCACCGCATCTGGAAGAGGAAGCGGCTCTTCAACACCAAGCCCAATCATTTCCCAATTAAATGTGTTGTCGTCAAGCCCCAGGCCCATATTCATACTCGGCATATCTATGTTACTTAAATTAGGTTGAGCTCCAGGGTTGTATCGCCATTGGTCACTCTCAACGACAATGGATGGGCTTGGGATATTGAGATCTGGGGCCCCAGAGGCTTGTAGCCCGGCCCCGCTGGTGTTGCTTGGATCTGGAATTGGATTTGTATTTGGATTTGCGGTAGGCGGCTCTTGCGTTTTGAGCATGGTTTCTACCTGTTCTAAAAGTTTCACATGTTAGTGTAGTCCCCCCCTTCCAAAACCGGTGCCCGATCACTTACTTAAACGTTCCTCTAATGCCTTCACATAGCCGCGTTTCGGCCCAGACTTCTTGCGCACTGGGTCATAAGCACAATTATGTCCTAACCTTGTACATGTGGAACAGCTAGGTCTTATTCCATTGCACTTTAGTTTTCGCTTTCTGCAGATTATGCATGCGATTCTCTTCGGTTTGGGGACCATTGAGTCTCCCTCAATACCCGCCATTTCAGCTGTCCGTTGCTGAAGGTTATCTGACCCTGGGTTGTTCATCGGCTGTGAAAGATCGTTGAAATAGTCATCGGGGGGTGTATTTGAAGAGGACGACATGTTCATTAAGGAACCCTCCGGGCTGCACTGTGCCGAAATATGCGCCACTCCAACAATGGTACTTCGACTCTGAGTAAAGTTGCAAG
This sequence comes from Rutstroemia sydowiana, assembly GCA_000812895.1. Lineage (NCBI taxonomy): Eukaryota > Fungi > Ascomycota > Leotiomycetes > Helotiales > Rutstroemiaceae > Rutstroemia > Rutstroemia sydowiana. The sequence continues at coordinate 48,316 of JWJB01010006.1, read as the reverse complement.
TCGTGGGGTTGGTGGGCCCTCAAGTTCGTTGCAACTTGCGCCCGAGTTCCTGCCGTGATCTGAGTGGAGTTGGGTAATTAATAATCCAGATCGACTAATCAGGCGATAGGCTATTTCTAATTTTGTATGGCGTTGCTTTGGTATTTGATTATTGATGAAGAATGATATACGAAGTATAAAGAGCAAATGGGTAAGTGCCCTGCACTGTGGCTTCGTGAAGGAGGAAAGATGTAGTACAACAATATTCGAGATGATCAAATATCGAGGTGTGGTTCAGGTAGCAATCATCAACAAGGCAGTTTAACTTAATATGGATGGATCTGGTGGATGGATGGATTTAAAGTGAAATTCTTAATTTTCGTCTGAGCAATACCCCATAACTCCGGTCGTTAATTTTTCTCTATATCCTTTGTATCATGGATAATGAAACGATTTATAATTTGAGGTTGTATTGGTTGAGCTGGTGGTATTGTAAGGAACATATGAAGTACAGGTTTCTATCGTAGTAACCGTACAGTAAAAAGTGTGGGTGACATCCTGCACTGGTTGGTACATGGTAGAGCTCAACAGTACCAGTAAAATAAAAGCAAATGATTCCAGGTACAGTAAGCATTTCACCACTTCACCCTGGTCTACTGTACGTACGGAGTATCTAGGTAGATTTTACCTGGTACTTTCAACCTTTATTTTAGTACTTCCGTTAAGGCGGGGAATATACCTAGGTAAGTACTATGATATTACGAATATATATATCTACCTACCTAGATAGTTAGGGGTTAGGTAGTACTTTGAATTCGTCGTCAACACACCAAACGTATATGGTACATCTTATCGGTAAATACAATAGGGGCGGAGGGATGGTATGAGTAAATTGTGCTTACTGTACTGACTTGTAGTTATGTACAAAATGATTCCATTCAATGGGTAGATTTCAGCATCCATACCGGCTTCTAATCCGGGTACGAGCCAACTCAAGGCATCATCAGCATTGGTTTCTACTCACAAGTCTGTCCTATCTGAACCATTTACTTCGTTGGGTGAAAAACTTCATTATTTAAAACTTATTTTATAAATTATATTTTTAAATTCATCCTTCATTTACTACGTAATAAATGGCGTATTTAAACGGCTAAGCCGAGGGGCAGAACGGATATCACAGTGACCACCACGCTTGATGTCGTACATACTTCACTTAGAATGGATCATGGACCGGTATCAGTGGATGTCTTGTTTATCATGACCCCTCATCATCTCATCTTAAGGTTATCTGATGCTTAAAAAAGAAAGCCCAAGGCCATGCACCACGATGCACAGATGGTTAACACGAGGTGACCGGTTAAATGCATATCAGCCTTGTGAAGATTGCCTTCATCGAATTAAATTTGGAGATGAAGAGTAAGACGGCCTGATATTCGACCGAATGCCCATTCTCTGGCAATGTTGACAAGCATCCCCAAAAAAAGAATCAAAACTTGGCACCTTATTATATGTTGTTTGAAGTATATGATATTAATTAGATAGCCTGATGTGAAGAAAGTTCTTGGTGTTCCTTGCAGTTGAATCATGCAAGAAGAATCTTGGTATTTATGAGCTTGGTTACAATTTACCGTACTAGTATAGTCTCTGTACAATATAAACCCCCTCACATCACCCATAACACGTGCCCCTGTCCCCCCTTTCCGATTGTGTCGGTATGCTTGCACCTCGCACCGCATGCCATATACGGTTGTAAAAACATCGTTTGGTTATTGAACGCCGCCTGGTGGGTCATTCTGCGAATCATCTACCTGTGGCGGTTGGCCATAATTTCCTCTTATGGGCATCTTCTAGAAACTCTGGGACTTTAGGGTGATTGCCTTATCACCAATATCCCGTGTCTATTTTCTGTCTAGATCGACGCCGATGATCTTTAAGCCACCATGTTCAACGTAAGCCAAACTATACCGGCTTGGATGCCACGCCACAACAGGGCATGGGCCACCTTTAACAGAATGGGTAAGTTCTCCTGTCTCAGCATGTATAATCTCCAATCCTGTTCCTTCATCACTACCTCCAACAATGTAGCTGCCATCGAAACTGAAACTTATGCTTCTTATGGGGCCTACCATATTAATCAATGTTCGTTGACATACCCAATCGTCCGTATCCCACAGTGCGATGATAGAATCTGAGCCACCGCTTGCCAAAAATCGAGCCGTAGGTTGCATTTCAACTGATAGACATGAAGATGTATGACCATTGAGAGTGAATACATTGGCTGGGTCATAGCTCAAATTAAAAGCAGGTTCGAAATCTGGATATGACAGTATCTTGATCCTCCCTTCCCCTGTCGTAAGGAAGATCTTACTCCCACTCCAACAGAAGGCAATCTGATTTGTCTGCACTGGCTGTTGATGTGAAGCGATAGGAGTTGATTGGGTTGGGGAGAGCACATATATATTATCAGCCTACTACATATCAGCACATATTCCTAGTAAGTAATGGGGGGAGATATTTGAGGAACAAAAACGGAATCTTACCTTGTTACCAACCACCAAACTCTCACCATCAGGTGCCCACACAAGCGTGAATGTATCACCAAGTCCCTTTACCTCGTTTATCACTGCCTTTGTCCTCACATCCCAAAACTTGACAACGCCATCACTACTCACACTCGCAAGCTCGGCATCTTTTACTGGATTGAAAGCCACCTTCTCAATACCAGCAGAATGACCTATGAGCTGGGTGGAGTAATTGACTGAAGGTCTCTCAGGATTCCAAACTCGAAGAGTCCGATCAGCAGATCCTGTTGCAATCAATGACCCAAGAGGATTCCAAGCAATTGAACGCAGACTATGTGAACCGGCACCTCTGGTCCCTGGATCATTGTAGCTTTGGGTCTTCAGAGAGCCGAAATAAGTAGGGAATTTCTCCTTAGATAAACTCTGTCGGTGTCGAAGAGGAGCCATCACATGCCAGTATTACCAATCTCGACCAATTGGGAAGTCTAAGACTGTGTGATTATTGTTGCTATTAAACCGACTTATTGTAAAGCCTTCCGTTAGAAACTTAATAATATTAAATTTGAGAAAATGGTTATGGATGTGAAAGTTCATTTATCAATTAAGCTTGAAGTTTGAATTTGGCTCGAGTTGCACGGTAAACATTGCTAAGTAAAGTTATAAGGTTATTTAACCGAGGTTTTTCCATGCCAAACAAAGACATGCTAAATCGACCGTACCATAATAACAAAGTGCATTCAACTCGACTCGAAGAGCTATATTCAGCTCAGGACTTTTACTGAACTTATTTATGGACATGCGATGATGCGGATGAAACCCCCGGTTGGATTGGACAGCCATGTACTGGCCGATTGGAGCTCCTCGAATATATGCAGCAAGCAGCAGTGCCGCACCTAAAGATCGCCTTGTTCGAACCGATGATGACGATAATGATATCGAGTCGCCCAAGGGCACAAATGGTAACGTACCATTTATTAACGCTCCAAGTGAGGAGTACGACAATGAAAAGGCGGATGACGATCGAGGATTACTTTCTGGAAGGTCCACACCACCTGCAACACCAATCACACCCAACATCAGGCCGGTAGAGCATGACAGTCAAGTCCGGTCATCGAGCCAATCTTCTCCCGCCGATGCATCCTATTTTCCCTCAACACACCCAGAGGAAGAGCCAATATTAGCACTGCGAATTTCTCGAACAGGCCATCTTTTTGCCGTGGTCACATCAACCACACTTGCGATCTGGCAAACAAAGGTATGCTTAATGGCAGATTATTGGCCATCTCATAGCTGACAATACAATGTAGCCTACAGCGATATTGGCGGTAGTCATACGATCCCGTAAATCACTAAGCACCTACGGGTCGAATGTCTCATTGCTCGTGCGACCCGATTCTGCGATATTCGTTGTTCAAACGACCAACGGCTTTCTTATAACTTATACCTTAGCAACGGATCCAGACTCCCGCGTTTTTAAACCCCACTTCGAGAATCATACAAACCGGAGACAGAGCAACTTCAGTGGAGCCAGATTACAAGGCGGGGATAGGATCCTTTGGGGCCCAGGTGAGGGCGGCGGAGTTAGAGATGTCAGCATACGGTTTCGAATGGTCATCAAAGTCGATGCCGGTGTTGGAAATGCTTTGGCATTAGATGACGAATTGATTGTTGCAACAAAGAAACCCGGTGCAGTGCAATGCATTAGGTGGACCCCAGATAGCACCGGACAACAAACTAGCACAGAGCTTTTCAGTCGGATGGAGTGGATGTCCAAGAAAGCAAATGTCACAGAAATGATTTATGATAGGCCCATGAATCTATCTACCTGGGTCACAAACGATGGGCGAGCATATGCAGTACAACGTCATTCCCATCATAAAGAGGTTGATGGGCACAAAAAACTGTTTCGAGGGTATTGCTTCCATGAGCCTGCTAACGAAGGTAGTTTCGCAATAAAACCGGCCATCAATGCTAGATTTTCCCTCCTTGCTGTTGGTTGCAGCGATGGCACTGTTCAGGTTTATAATGCCAAAGATTATGTTGGTAACATACCCCACTCACACACTCACCATTTGTCGGTTTCTCGACAATCCTCGGGACGTCTAACATGCCTTGCCTACTCCCCTGACGGGTATTGTCTTTTCGCTGGCTACGAAAATGGCTGGGCAATGTGGAGCGTATTTGGTAAACCTGGGGCCAATAGCTTTGGGGTCGATCGACACCTTTGTGCAGAGCACAATGAAGGTTGGCTTAATGGTGTTAAAGATGCTGCGTGGCTGGGTGGTGGGAGCGAAATCCTACTCATTGGGCAGCAGGACGATCGCATCTGGACGCTTGAAATGGCACGTAGTGCCATTACTGGCTGCTATGCATCTGCAAATATATCTCGTACATTGCTTCAAACCACTTCAAGTATAATGGTCTATAGAGGCTACGACATGTCTGACCTTACTACAATATCAGCAGAATCCTTTTCATGGCATACTGCACAAATACCTTCTAGCTATCTTGTGGATCAATGGCCAATACGCTGTTCCGTAATATCATCTGACGGTAGATATGTGGCCGTAGCTGGTCGGCGTGGCCTAGCACATTACAGTGTCAATAGCGGTCGATGGAAAACGTTTGTCAATGAGAACATGGAAAACGAATTTCAGGTCCGAGGTGGAATGTGTTGGCACCGGCATATTTTAGTTGCCGCCGTCGAAGCTGGCGAGTCCTTTGAGCTACGGCTTTTTTCACGTGAAGCTACTCTCGATACCAATACTATGTTGCACGTGGAATACCTTCCGGCACCCGTTGTTCTAATTGCGCCTTCCGGGGAGGATTCACTACTCGTCTATACATACGATAATCTACTATATCATTACATATTCGCTACAACAGCAAATGGAGTCAATCTTGTTCAGGTTGGACAAATCGCGTTTCATGGAATTGTGAGGTCGCCAGCTAGAGTAAGAGGCCTCAGCTGGATTCTACCTGATGAGCAGATACTAGAGGGCGATCCTTCCCAAGACGTAGCTGTTGCAACAGTTTTGTTCTTAGTCGACGGTAAGCTGGTTCTATTACAACCATCGCTTAACGACGAACGCAAATTAAAGTACGATATGCGAGTGATTGCTCAAAACATTGAATTTTATGCTCTGATGAGAGATCAGCCTTTCGCCAGTCCATTGAGGGATGGTGGATCCTCAGAAGATTTAGTGGCCGAGAGTGTAAGTCACGAGCATGGAAATGGGCTTCGGGATTCTTTATGGTATTTCGAGGGCAATGACATCAAGGTATGGCCTGAGGTCTTGGATGTTCTGCGGTCAGCACCATCGGAGTTGGGTCGCGAACTTCCTTCAACAGTCTCGATTCCTGTAGACTTTTACCCGCTGTCTGTGCTATTAGGGAAAGGGATTTTACTTGGTTTGGAGTCTGACTTGAGTCAGCGTCGTGATGTGAATTTTGCTTTCTTTAAATTCGCGATACGAGTAGGTAATCACAAGCCATCGCTGCAGTTTTTCGTTAACATTCGATCTAGACACACCTATTTATTCCACAAGTCCTTCGATTCCACTTATCACGATTTGACTCTTCCGCGGCATTGCATCTCGCTCACCAATACCAGAACTTGGAATACTTTGCGCACTCACTTGAAGTTCTTCTTCACAATGTCCTTGATGAGGAGGTTGATGACCCTCCTTCACCCGAAGCGGCACTACTTCCAGGTGTACTATCGTTTCTATCCTCATTTCCTCAATACCTTGACATTGTGGTTCAGTGTACTCGGAAAACTGAAGTCAGGTCGTGGCGAACATTATTCACATATTTACCACCTCCACAGGAGTTATTCGAAGAGTCATTACAACGAGGTTCTTTAAAGACGGCAGGTGGCTATTTGCTAGTTCTTCATACTTTCGAGGAATTGAGTTCGAGTTCAGAACAACTTGTACGTTTACTTTCTCGAGCAAAGGATGAGGAGGACTGGGAGCTATGTAAAGAATTGGCTCGATTCTTGACAGCCCTTGACGAAAGTGGGGCGACTTTACGAGAGGCACTCGAGATGGTCAGCCTTAAAAGTCCAAGAGATGAACGTGCAGCAACGAGTTTCATGTTCGAAGGTACAACACTAAAGGGAATCCGTTCAATACAAAGTGTGACACATGGTGTCAACGGAAATGGTGATCACAATAGTAATACACAAGGGAGCCCTAGAGCATCCGAGGCCAGTGCTGCCGAGGAGGACTATTTCTTGTCTCGCAATACCAATACCACCTCGCGCGAGTAGAGTTGGATTCTGAAGCCAATGATATAAGGTTTCCAAAAGGCGTTTCATGGATTGGTACAACTTTGAATAAAAATGATAGATGCCATGACTTCATGACATAAAGGGCTGAAAAAATTTAGTACTTCAGAATATCAAAGCACTGTTTAAAGTATGCACAACGTCGAAAATTGGTTTTGTAAACGATGAATAACCGCCTAGATAGACGCCAGACAAGCAGGCAAGCGTGTAGTTACTAGATAGCGGCAATCAACCGCCTTGTATTGTCAAGTTCAAAATCAAAAAGGCCAAGACATAAAACCGTGAACACGATACAGTATCATAATTTCGCCTCGCTATTATTCACTATTACCCTCGTGGCATTACACCTACCGGGACCTACGTATCAACTCTCCACATATTCACAATATAATATAACCTATTTATATCCAAATTTCACAAAGATCATATAATTTTTTAGTTATAATTTTTTTTAAAAAATAATTATTTTTAAGGGGGTTGGTTTGAATTCGGCGCGGTGAGGCTTTGAAAATTGAGTCCGTGCTTTTGCCGATTTGCTGCCCCTCCCCAGACTAGCCTAAGCTAAATTCATCACAACAACTTCAACATCAGCCTTACCTTTCATCTATCATCCATCGAAGTTGTCTTCCTGGCGAGTGCTTCATAGGCACATGCTATAGGCGACCGATATCATGGACGATTTTAACAGCGAAACCGATAGCGATTATACCAGTTACTGGAGAGATTGGGTATGTATTTTTTTTAAGTTTTTTATTTCGAATCTTATGGCATCTTCTACGACATTTGCAGCTTCGCTCTACGCTCTTTATGCGCCCCTTGAATTTATACCCTCTCAAAGAGCAGAGAATATTTTCATTATCTACGGCAGAACACAGACAATTTTCGGGCATCATACAATACAGTACACAGTGAATGAAAACGCCCGGTATAACGATGATCCTTTGCGACTTCCCTCTGGCAGTACAACGATCGTAATAAAACCAAACACCAAGACACCATCGACAACATGGAATATTCATATCAAAATTTGAAAATGCTCGCCCATGGCAAAAAGGGCCAACACCGAGAACCCTCAGATGATATGGGACTCTTGAGAACGCCCATCAAAGCGAAAAAGCGCCACGCTGTAGAGATAGAAGACCTTGAGCTTGCGGACCCCAAACGCATGGCCCATTCCTTGGGAGCAGCAGAGATACGATCAATTGATTATATGGACAGCCCTGGTTTCGATGGCGAAGGCTTTCCAGATTCAAACTCGGAGTCTAGCAGTGACGAGTCTAGCAGTGACGAGACGAGCCCATCACAATCCAGCGAGGATACTGAAGAAGCCGAAGATGTCTTTAGCCGTCTTTCTTATTGTTATACATGAAATCTTAGAAGTATCTGCTAACATATACTTTATCCAGTTCATATCATCGCGCGGCAACGAATATTTTTGTGAGATCGACGAAGACTATCTCACCGACCGATTTAACCTCACTGGTCTTCAAACTGAGGTTCAATACTACCAATATGCGTTGGATTTGGTCACAGATGTCTTTGACTTAGACTGTGACGATGAGATGAGGGAGACGATCGAGAAAAACGCAAGACATCTATACGGTTTAGTCCATGCTCGTTACATCGTTACTACAAGAGGTTTGGCAAAGATGGTATGCGCCTTTCAGAAGATATCTACGGACATATGCTGATCACTCTCACAGCTGGAGAAATACAAGAAAGGAGATTTTGGCAAATGCCCACGAGTTATGTGTAAATCACATCCCCTCCTCCCCATGGGGCAAGCGGATAACCCCAACTTGAAAGCTGTCAAGTTGTACTGCGCACGTTGCGAAGACATCTATAATCCTAAATCATCTCGACATTCAGCAATAGATGGCGCATATTTCGGTACTTCATTCCATAACATTCTCTTCCAAGTTTACCCAGCAATGATTCCAGCGAAAAGCTACGAGCGATATGTGCCACGAATTTATGGATTCAAGGTCCATGCACCTGCGACTCTGATACGATGGCAGAACGGTGAGCGAGATGAGATGAGGAGACGGTTGAGAAAACTCGAAATTGATAGTGGGTTCAAAGACGATGATGGAGAAGAAGCGGAAGAAGACTCTGAAGAGGAAGATGATGATGAAGATATTGATCTGGAGAATCTGGAGGCGGTGGGAAATGGCGAGGCCCCAACAGGCGTGGAAATACCGAATCGCGTCTAGATGTCCATATTACTCCTAGGCATTGTTGGTACAGGCGAACGTCTTAGGACTGGAGCTAGGGAACAGTAGGAGAGTTTTGTCTGTTCTATGCGAGATGTATTTGCTTCTTGAATGTTCTTAGGGAAGATGGATGCATTGCGGGAGTCTTGGCTTGGCGCACAACGCATTTTTCGTCGCTTGCTTGGATGGGGAGGGGGTTTTCATCGTTCATTCAAGTTAATGCATAGAAAGCGCCAATGAAGAAATTATATCGTTCCTGAAGAAAACAATTGTGTTTTAAGTACCTCCTTTTCTTCCTTCTTTAACTCCTTACTAAAAGGCACAAATAAATAGCAATGACCATTCTGTGTTAAAAAAGATCTACCTCATGCTACGCATAAGCAATCTCGTCATCCACACATTATTACATTGATATTAACTTTTTAGACCCTCCATTTCACCCTGTTTGCCCTCCCCCAAAATCATTACGACGTTATACCCAACACGAAACATCACTCTACCCTAAGATTTCTATTCTTTTCCCGAACCTATCGTAGCACTTGTATCGACCCGATACCAATTGGCCTTATCATCTCCCAAACATGTTCCAACAGTAACTGGTTTGTATCCCTTATCAATCGCCGTCTTCAACATATACTCTACCAACACCTGGCTTGTTTGATTATGAATATCGTGAGAAATGACGAGAAAATCGTCTTGGCTGGAGGTGGAATTGTTGATGGCGTTGGAAAATATAGTTTGGGAATTGGAGATTAATGTGGGTGAGTCGTTGAGATAATCTTGGGTGTCGAGTGACTGGAAGTGGTTAGAGCACGACTTTAAATGGATATGTGAGGGTGAGGGAAATATACAAAGTAGGTGATGTGGTAGCCGAGCTCCATCAGGTCGGCTTCGCAGCCACATTCTGCGGTGCAGGAAGAGTAGGGTGGTCCTAAGAGTTTAGGGGTTAGCTTTTTGTCGGGATGGAATTGGGACGATGAACACCGACGCATGTATGTTGGGATTACCCCGACGATGTTCCTAATGGCCATTTCATTTTTGTACATCTCGTCTTTACGTTGTGCAGAGCTGATGTTACAAAGGTCGGCGTGAGACCACGTATGAGAGGCGATCTGGTGTCCAGAATCAAACATTCGTCTGCTAGTGTTAGCGTGGATTTGAAGCGTGAAAAGGGGATGAGAACGTACTTTATCAGAGCTGGCCAGGGTTTGGATGTGTCGTCGATAGCCCCTTTACCTAATATGCCACTGTCAGTATCATTTGATGATGGCGAAAGGGCTCACTCACCATTGTTGTTGCCAGTGATGAAAAATGTAGCCGTCGCATTGTATTGATCTAGCAGGTCGAGGATATGGCTAGTATACATATATGGGCCATCGTCGAATGTGAGTGCCATATCACCGGCATTTGCACAGTCGTAAATTCCATTGGAACCATACAGAACCGTTCCCAGTGTTGACCTAGCAATTGACGATGTATTCGTTCCGGACGGAACTTTGTTTGCATCACATCCTGGCCCATAAGCAAATTGACAGTTCGGCGCACTACAATAATCTACACAGTAAGTTTTGGTCCTCAGCCTTGGATAGGCAGTCATACCTTCAGTTGTGCCGCAAAACCCACTAAGAGAACAACATTGACCAGAAGCACAACTACCAACCCCTGGACCGCAATTGTTTTGGGAGCCACCACCGGAAGAAGTGCTGTTCGATTGTGTGCAAGTCCCATATTGAGACTGACACCCATTCGAAGTTAAACAGTAGTCGTCTGTACTTCCACAGAATCCATTAGTTGAACAACAGGGTAAGGTCGATGGGCAAGTAAACCCCTTTGAATCTCCTCCGATTCCCTTATTTCCACAAGTATTATCAGGCGACGTTTCCCGCGCAGAGAGAGTGTTGGATCGTTCAACAGAAGCACACGCCACTACACTAATCAACACGGTAGACACGTAAGGAAATTGCATTTTTGGATAGTTCTTTCGTGGTGCACTCACGAATCTAGACAAGTAAATGGAATAAAACTTGAAAGAAGTGACAACGCACAGAGAAATTGAACGGATAAATAGATGAAAGCATTCTGGTCATACAATGACAAAAGGCCAAGAGACAATCAGAAAGAATGTCAAAAGTAGGAAATTGTTGCATGGAATACCTATTATGCTAAGGATAATGCAGCACAATTCCAGTCAAAATCCAAGATTTACATAGCAAAAAATACGGATGGCGGTGCAAAATTCCTTCTCAACAATCCTAGAAACGCCATGCAGTCATCCCAATCATCTCGTTCCTTCAGAGATTTACGTACCCGTCTGACAACGCTTTGATGTTTGATACAATATCACGATACTTCCCCATTTCCAGCATTGGGCCAGCAAAGTTTTTGTTGCCATTGCTAGAAGCGATGGGATGAAACGAACCGCTCGCTTGTTATTTTTAAATACAAAAGCATAACGATATTACTCATATTTTCATCCTTTGGATTTTTGTGTAGCCAACACTCATTCCTATTGGAATATTACTAGCTACGCCAGAAAGTCTGTTTCTTTTTAACCTTGCACAAACCCAATAAAGAGCAGCTGTCTTCATGCTGAACATGAGAGTCGTAGAGAATTAAAGTTATTATTAATTAGCTTATTACGCGGGATCTACAAAGGCAGGTATGACTTGCACCATACCACAAGCTGCTTTGCAACGAAAAGTAACTTGAAGCTCCCACTTTTCACCTATCATAATACACGCTTGCACCACGTGGACACGAAACTACAATGCCATAACCATACCCACGAAACCCGCGGCGCCAGCAAGTCCAACAGCAATCGCGCCAGTAGCCGCTGCCTCTCCTTTACTCGAGCTCGTGCTAGGTTCAACAACAGGTGTAGTCTTCAATTGTATAGTCTCCGACGTCGACGTTTTCTCACTCTCCGACGTCGTACTCGCCAACTTCTTTGTCGTCACCGTGCTATTACCGGCGCCCGTCGACTTTGCTGTTTTCGATCCTCCGCTGGCAATCGTAGTAGCGTTGCTCAACCCTGTTGGAGCTGGGGTACCCGGTGCTGCTGTTAACTGGGCCTCGAGTGAGGAAATCACGGGAAGCGCGGATTCGCGAGCTTCGCCATTGTTGAGGATGTATGACTGGGCTTCTGGGGAAAGGGAAGTAAACCAGCCTGGTTGAGTGGTTGCGAATTCGGAGATGAGTTGCTGGATGCCGGCCGCGTCAGTTTGTAGAGCTTGGACTGAGGAGGGAATGTCGGTTAGCTGGGAGGCGATGGATGATGGCGCTGAAAGTGAGGCTTCTATTGAGGAAAGACTGGCTTTGATGGCGGAACTAATAAAATGAACAATTAGATTTGTCATTTGGGGTGTTTTGGAGATAGGTTAGTGGAAGAATAAGCATACGTATCCCCACGGCGCTCAAAATGAGGGCCAGCTAACACCACAGCGCAGAGGCTGGCAGCAGACAAAAGAGTGGCGGTATGCATTTCTACTTCAATGGCAGTATGATAACTTGTGGTCACTTATATACAATGACACGACTTCCTGATGTAAGAATTGCTGTATAAAAAGAATGACAAGGAGAACAGCACACCTGGGGAAACAGACGATGTATATAAACAAAAGCGAACAATTTCCACATCTGCAACGAAAACACGCCACTGTACCACGCGGGTCTCAAGTATGCATGTTTTCATCTAAGGGTCCAGCTGCATAACACCCGAATCGATTCCCGACATTGTGCGTACAAATTCATTCTTGGCCAACGAGATCACCAAGTTTTTGTTATGGGTGGGACAGACTCGTGTCCAATTTATCAGAGGGCGCACAAGTAACGTACATACATATAAAAAACCTTGTGATTAAAAATATTGTATTTTAACAGCAGGAAATGCAACAGGCACTGGATTTTGGCACTTTCTCGACATCTCAAACACTGTTTCTCGAACTGGTGGCGCTATGGCTGAAGTATTGATTTTCAGCGCGGCTAATCATCACTTAGCTGGTAAGACAACGACGTCGCACCAAAAAAGGAAAATAAATATAACGAGTAATCTCCCGAGCTAGGTGAATCTTTATGAGACTTGCATAAATTTAATCGAAGAAATATATTTTTGATATGTATCGGTATCAAATACACGGAATCTGATACCTTACAAAATTTCTCTAAATATCCTCCGGACTAATTTTGCTTACCATCAAGGTCCGAATAGAAATTATATCCAAAACCTTTGCTCGCATCGTTGAATCTCATCTTTTTATCCAAACCATTAAGTTTCTTCAAATCATCGGACTCAAGTTTGAAGTCCCCTTCCAGATTTGCCTTGATACGAGATGGTGTCTTCGATTTTGGGATCACTGAGTGCCCATGAGCAATCCCCCATGCCAACGCGACTTGGGCTCCGTTCTTTCCGTACTTCTTGCCCATTTCGACGATGTCTGGATCCTCCTGGAGAGTTGTTAGTGGAAATTTGTGAGATAAATACGCGGAGATAATACTAACCATCAACTTGTGGATTTCCTTGCCTTTATCGTAAATTTCGTTTTGGTTTCCAAAGGGCGAGTATTGTGTGATGTGGATACCTTTGCTCTTGTTGAATTCGCAGAATTCGGTCTGTTGCAACCATGGGTGGCATTCTAATTGGTGTGCTGCCGGAACAACAGAAGTTTCCTTCAGCAGATGCTCCAATTCTCCCCTTGAGAAGTTGGAGATACCGATAGCCTTGGTCTTTCCAGTCTTCAATAGCTTTTCCATGGCCTTATATGTATCGACGTATGAAATGTCTGCCGTTTGCATCTTCCCATCGACCTTTGGCATCAAGTCTTCGCCAGGTTTGAAGGCTGATGGCCAATGCATCAGGAATAGATCGACGTAATCCATACCAAGATCTTTCAATGAGGCATCGAGAGCTGGTTCAACATCTTCGGGTTTATGCTTGTTGTTCCATAGCTTAGTAGTAATGAACAATTCGGAACGAGGAATACCGGATTTCTTGATTGCCTCGCCACAAGCTGGTTCTGTTCCGTAGACTCTTGCCTGATCATCTCTCTTTAGCGAAATAATTGCGAGTTGTCTAGTAAAAGGGCCTTACTGTGTCAATATGTCTATAACCTGCCTTCAGAGCCTCAGTAACAGCTTGCTCTTGAGCATCCTTGTCCTGCCAGGTTCCAAACCCAATTGCTGGAATGGATGCTCCAGTATTTAGCTTATGCTCGGTGATTGATAACATTGTTCGTCTTTGAGTATGTAAAGAAAGTTGTAGTAGTCGATTAGGTGCTCTGAGTGATGAAAATATAGATTTGGAAAACATTTTCAATTAAGAATGAAACAGGTTAGACAGCTCTTATAAACAATGGAATGTGACTTCACATTCACTCACCGTACTCCTTTAGATTTGGTTAATGCACTCAAGCGCATTTCTTCTTTGTCATAAATCATACAGCTATGCTATACTAAGTAACTATTTAGCCCGAAAGCTTCTGATCTATACCCAGATAGCTTCTATGACGTTGATATATAGTTTTTCAAGAGCTTAACTAGCATTTAGTGAATATTGGTGGCATTTCGTTCCCCACTTACGAGGTAGATCTTAGAAGTTTTCCAAAGATTTTCAAATTGAGGCAAGCTACATCAAATTTACCGGAGTTCATGCCAAGCCGTATTCCTGGCGACTTTCGGAGAAGGAAATATTAGTTCAATCCTGGGCAGTGCTTTTTGCACAGTTATGAGAACTGCGATAGGCTGATTAAACTGCTCCATTCTAATTGTCCTTAAATTTATCGTTCATAGTTCTTCCGAGCTTTTCGCGATAAACCAAACCTGAATCTCAAACTCTATTATAGGAGCTGTCCCTCTTCGCCTAAATAAGTCCCATCTAGACTCTAGAGCAATATCAAGCAGGAAAACATGCAAATTTGAGCTTTTGCATGTTTGGTTGATTAGCGAGAAAGAAAGAATGTGACATGGCTGGCCGGCCAATCTTCATTCCCATTACTGAAACATGAGCAGCCTACCCCGTTTGTTTGTTTGTGTGTGTGTGTGTGTGTATGTCGTCTCCCGTACTATGCAGGGCCCGCTGCGTATGTGCAGGATGACTCATCCATCTAGAGAAGTATGCAACCGATTGAAATGGCTGTCAGTAATGCGCGCGAAAGTAATGCCTAGCTGAACCATTTTGAATTTATTCTACACCATCTCTGGATCAGGTTTGGGCTGGACTAGCGTCCGCGGTTATCAAAAGAGATACGACGATGTTTGGAGACGTATGTCTGCTTTCTTAAATTAATCGTGATCTAATAGTAAAACTTGTGGCTTGGCTTCTGCTAAAGTGGTTAATATTTCGGCCAGCGGCATGAAAAAAATTGATTAGAGAGCCCCACACTTATCTTTCATACGATTGATAATTCTAACTCAAAGTTGGTAGCTTTGGACTTTCGGTGGTGCAAACCGGCTGGTCCGAGTTGATTGGAGAGCGTGTAATCCATTGGACTGTTTTATATGTTTAGAGTGGCGTCGCTCAGAATAACATGTTCATATCTTTTGCTTGTGTCAAACATGAAATTTACCCCAATAACACACCTGAGCCATATTAAAGTTTAGAGTAAGCGGGAATAAGGATTTTAAAGAGTATAGTGCATTCCTCTCTTGGTGCACGGGATAGTAGATCTACCTTGGTGAGTTCGACTTGGCTTCGTCATCAGCATTTGCCATTTCAATTGTGGGAAGATTGATAGTTGCTAGATCAAATTCTTATAATTGGCATGGGTAGTTACCATATCATTGAAGTTCCATACACCCCCACACAGGCATGGTATAAGCACAAACTCACACACAGATCTTTGAGCGATTGCAAGACAAGAAGTTGCAACCACTGCCGAATCAGAATAGCCCATCAGGATGATCAAACAAGATCTGGATCGGAGCCCCTAGATGATCATCCATGGCAAATATAAGCGCTCTGCCGCCGAGCCCATGCATCAAAAATCACCAAGCGAGCCTTTGAACACGGTTGTAGGTCGAAACATGCGGTATGGTTGTATACCTCAATCGTTGATTTTGGTAATGCGCTCTCCCTCCACGCAAAGTTTCGGCGGAACAGGCTGGCAGGCGCGAGCCAATGCTCACTTGGTAATTAATGTCACGCGCCTTTGTTAGTTTCAAACTTGTGATTGACAATTCCATTCACATCCGACGAAAATAGGAGAAGATATGTTCTATCATCCCATTTTATTCAATTCACTTCTCTCCTGCCGAGGCATTCACTACAATCGCCGGATCGCTGGAAGAAATTCACCAATCGACTCACCTCCAAATCGATTTGTTGCAAATCTAAAAAAAAAATACATTGCACTGGTGAATTGATGTTTACTTCTTTCCTTATGTGGCATGGCATGTACCGAGGTATTTGGCCGCAATCACTATATCATCCTTCGTCTAGTATTCAATATTTAGTATCGGTATTTTGCCTATTGCAGCAGCACGGACTCCAGCTTCATCGATTGAGCGACACAAAAGCCCGTATGTTCTTTCCACAGTTTCAATTCGATATGCTCAAGTATGAATCGCAGGGGCCGACGATATTGTACATCCTTAGGAATCTCAACCTTGAAACAGATGTTTTCAAGGCTCTCGTAGCACCAATAAGGTGGCATGCGTCGTCAAAATAACTGGGGTGGGCGATGGGCCTCCTGTTGTCCGACGGTCTTAAAGGTTCCTATTTATGTTCAATAAGGTGAGAATGAATTATTTGGCGGTAATCCTTATTTCCAGAAGAATCGACCCTGGCCCCCTTCAGGCGAACACATTGGCCAGGCAAACAAACTAGTTCTAACTTAGTAAAGAGGTATTGATTGTTGCATCCTTTTGTCAAATCGATCGCATTCGGCTATTGGGAAGGATCTCGGGTCCCTCTATCGTATCATTAGCACCTGTAGCTGACTCTGCATCGCTGCTATGCCATCGCATTTTCAGATATACGTGACGTGTACGAAGTATATGGTAGAAGCACAAAACGTAACGTATTATATATGTCGACGCGAATACAAATGCCAGATTAAGACAGATGAAGTGTTTAAAATATGTACTGATGATCACGTGCTAGGAGGATCTAGCACGAGTGACATGGGTATCTTACTAAGTTCTAACCTAGGATGGTGATGATCATGCAGGTAATCTTAAATTTCTCAGCTCTTCTAACTCAACCCCTGTGTCAGATTGTACTCGAGTACTGCTACTGTATTTACGTACTTGCAACATCTCTCCACGTGCTTTCCTACCTCTTTCATCCCGGAATTATTCAATTTGACACAATTCTATTTAGAGTTCATCACAAATTCACAACATAGTATGATGGAGACCCCTACGTGAATATATTACCGTTAATGCTGTGCAATGTGATCGACCGCAGTTAGCCGCAGCACCTAGCCATTCACATCGTTAGCCCTCGTAAAAGGAGAGCAGCGCCAACTACATTCATAAATAGCTCACCGCCGCCAGCCAACAACAAAGTGGGTTTCTGCGGATACTCTAGTCCCTTCCGCAGCTGCTATTTCGTATAGCAGGCATGATGTGATATTGATTATTGTACACTATTAGCATAAGTAGTGCATCGTATGATGGTTGAACTTGACCTAATTCTAGTCTAGGTTGGCCAGTCTCATCCGCAGAGTCCAGACGGCAAACCTTCTCCACTCCACTTTTGAAACAGCAGAACTTAAACCGATTCTCGATATACCTTATTTATGTGATTAGATATTTTGTTGTTTAATAATTGGGACTTCAGGAGTGATCTTTACTAATAGCGTTAGTCAGTCTCAAAAGTACGTTTACTCAGTACTGGTATGCAATAATTGGGCAATCTAATACTGGAAATAATGCGTCTCCACCCCCTAGTCTGCCGCTCCGAGGCTCCCGTACTATGAAAACCAGTAGTCACTAAGTGAATTTGTGATGGCAAAACGGTCTCTGTCGGGTCCTTTCCATCTGAAATCCTTCAAAACTTATTCTTGGGATGAAGGAATAGCCTTTGTCATTTCAGTACCCATATTTGATTGGCCAATTATATCCTTTCACCAGTCATTTGCTTTATTTAAATTTGTTGTCTTGAAGATTGTCTTGGGGATAATATAATAAATCTCACTGATTGTCAGCGCTTGGCTTGGCTATAACCAACACAGCCTCGAAACTTAAAAAGATCATCAACGAAGGTAATAAAGCCACCTTCGTTCCTTCTTCGCCAAATATATATTACGGAAGACCTCATTTTCCTTTCTCTATACTAACAAACAAGTACATGAGCATCCTGTAAAGATGAAGTCCGCTTCGAGATCTAGGAATAGTGGAAAGATCTCAACCAAAGTTATCGTCTCATATGTTTTCGATTGGGTGATTTTATGTGTCGCTTTTGGTCTTGGGGCGTTCTTCTCAGAGCAAACGCCCAATAAACGACCATTTTCAGTTGTAGATCCAGATATCAGTTTCCCATATCAGACGAAAGAGAAGATTTCTACAGTGATGGCAGCCGTACTTGCTGGTGCTGTACCTGCAGCTATTATTCTCCTCATTACTCTAACCTTGGTGCCTGGGCCAACAGTACCGAAATCCGTACCGAAATCTCTGATCTGGAAAAGAAAACTTTGGGAGTTCCATGCATCATTGTTAGGACTAGGCCTATCTCTCGGACTGGCTTTCGTCATTACCAACGGAATGAAGAATTTATTTGGACGACCACGACCGGATTTAATGTCCCGGTGTCTTCCCGATATTGCCAATATCAATAAATATGCCACGGGAGGCATTCCAAACCAGTCCGAAGGGGTGATTTTAGTATCGGCAGCCATCTGTCAACAACCAGACAAGTCATTGCTCAACGATGGCTTCCGGTCCTATCCCTCTGGTCATGCGTCCTTCTCCTCGGCTGGGTTGGTCTATTTGTCCCTTTTCCTGGCATCAAAACTCGCCTTGACGGTTCCTTTCCTAGCTCCTCGAGCATATAGCTCCGATAACCATACGATCTACTCGACCGCATTCCCATCCAGGAATCCACTACGCACCCACCGGACGATCGACTCGGAAGCCACTGTTAAAGGGTTTGGATCCTCAATGTCAGCGTACCCGTCCGGCCATGACGACAGGATCATCGCGTCCAGGAACCAGGCCGCCGCTCCACCTCTCTACCTCGTACTTATTGCCATAATTCCAACCCTTGCTGCCGTCTACATCTCCTCCACGCGGTTTTCTGATTTCCGGCATCACGCCTTTGACCTCCTCTTTGGTTTCTTTATCGGTACCACCGCCGCCATTTTTGCATTCCGCTTCTATCACTTGCCCATCTCGCAAGGTGCAGGCTGGTCATGGGGTCCCAGAAGCGATGACCGAGCTTTTTGGGCAGGTGTGGGTGTGGGAAGTTATGTATCCAGTTCGCTTAGCCCTGTAGGAGGATTCCACCCTGAAGCAAGGGGCACTGATCTCGAGGGTGGAGAGATGGCTGATGGAAATGTGAGAATGAACTCCATAGGCGCTGGCCAAAATTCGATTATGACTTCATGAATAGTGCGGGTGTTAATTTTTTGGTTTTTTCTTGTAGGATGATATCGAACTGCTTACTAGAGGGGAGCCATCCACCCGTTATGCTTGATGTGTGGGGGAGTATATATATGTTGGAAATTTTGAGCGTGGGCGGTCACAGCCTTGGATTTAGAGCATGCTAAAGTCGCTGCCAGCTGTATTGGTAAAATGAGCACGGGATGTGTACATATATTCTTGAGCATCAAGCGTGGCGCTTTGGGGTAGTGGTCATCATGAGGGGTACGACTACAGTAGAGTGTCTTAGGCACTCCCTTTTTTTCAATGGTCAAAATTAATGCTAATTATTGACTTCCATTATTACCATACACCGTATTTCACATGGTTGCTCCGGTACCTCGATTCAAGGATAATGCGGCCTTCGACGGGTGTATTGTCCATTGTAACGTATGCTGTATATTCTTTGCTTTCATCTCTGCAAAATCTCGGGCCAATTCGTGGAACAATGCAAATATAATGAATGTATGGAGAAGTAGCAGCCACAAATGTCTTCATGCCGAGTTCGTATACCGATATCTATGGAGCCACTTTTAGACTCCAACTTAGCCAGAAATTCCATCTCACTAACATGGATCCGAACACTATACCCCGGGCAAGCGATATATCAGTAAAGGTACTTCACGGGAAATCACACGTACCATCGACACGCATCGGCTTAAGTATATGTTGTATAAATTCATATCAAAACGCTATACGGCATTGCCGTAAACTAACCAAAAACTCTACGCTAAGAACCCCTACAAGCACGAAACAAATCCTTCATTTGTAAAGAATGCAGTTCCCCATTCCACCATACATAAGACGGGATTGGCTCTACACCTCGTACTCTGACTCGTGCCCTTCAATCCAAAAGAATTATCCAAAACTCCAGGGAGGAAACTTCCATCGAATATAGTTTATAGACCCCCAGTCGATTGCGTTCTCCTGACTAGGTGAAACCATAGGATCCTCATCTGGTGCCTTTATGTCTGGTGATTGAGGTCTCCCTGATAGATCAAGCGAGTCTACCGAGTCTACAGATACATTGTGCAGAGTTGCATCGGCCGTTGGCTCTGATTGATCCACTGAGCTAGGTGAATCTACTGATTGGGCTTGATTCGTTAAGTCAAGTGAGGTTCCAGCAATTTTGAGCGGCCAGTTTGTAGCGGTCGTTTGCTTGTTCGAGATAGGTAACTTTATGAAAAGCCACCTTAATGAACATGTAGGATTGAAAAATTGTGCTTCCATTCTTCGCTGTAATAAACTTTTGGTAGGTACACTGAACGTTGAGTTTGTTTTTGGTGCTAATCGATGTTCATTCCGCAGCATTGGTTCCGTAATATAAATCGCTTTCCTTTTGGCAACTTCACGGGGCTTAATATGGTCTTGGAAAAATGTTTGCCATTCTGCTGCGGTATGCTGACTATGCTAATGAGGAATTAGAAAAGTCCGCTAACGATGTAGAAGATACGTGCCTTTTTCGTCCAATCTATCCACATGTCCTCTTCTGCTTCTTGGTCGGTACAGCCATCGATAGAATCGAAAGCATCTTCAAGAAGGAAGACATCTTCGGCTGTGAAAACTGGTCCAGTAAGGCTCACATGTTTTATTGACTTATATCGTTCTAATGCGGCCAGAACCTGCTCTGTGGTTTTTGTAGGGGGGTATTTGACGCGGTCAGGATCAAGAGTTTGTCTCCAGCGAGCCTGTAAGGAGCCCGCCGTACGCGGTCGATTCTGCCATTGCAATTAATTAGAAAGGTGGCCATGATAGATTCAACTGAGACTTTCTTACCGGTACAAGGTCAGGATACTCCTTTTCCAATTTCCTAAATACCATGTTTTCAGCGAGCCGGCTACCGTTCAGCTCAAATTTTGTCATCCATGCTATTATCACAAGATCCTCCTCGGGTGTGTATGTGGCCGAAATCCTCATGGGGTCGGCGTAATGAGACATGATTCAATCTAGAAAGGATTATGATGTATGAATCGTGAAATAAGGCGAGCAATCAATCGTTGAAGAGGGAGATAAAGAAAATAATAATGCTTATGCTGAGGATATTGCATGAATGTACAATACACGAATTTCGATTTTATCATGTATTAGGACTTGGAGGAATAATACATAATCAAATGTCGAAGGTAGCTACCGTGAAAGTATAGGTAGGAACAACCTTAATTTTATTCCTACCTTTACAATTTACAGCTTTTGCACATACCTACCTGCTTAGTTGAGAACACAAACTTCGTGAAATTCCATGATCTTTAAAAAGTATATCCTCAAAGTACAAACCGGTGGTGCTTCGTAAAATATATCACTGGCAGACTGGTCAACAAGGTAATCGAGAACTGATGTGAAGAGAAGCTACATAGAATATTAATTGACGCCAGGATGCCGCCTCTTTGAACTCTTCCCTATCTAAAGTGCGTCCTCATCGCTGAAACTCACGGTACCGATGTATTACTTCTATTACTTTCTAAGACATACGACGGACATTGCGATACTAACAAGCTTCAAATAACAATACTGCATCTTCGATCTTGCAATAGGGTTACAGCATAAGATAATGAGAGGCAATTCGTCATGTGAAAGGCGCCTACCCGACTAGTTTATTGATCTAGCAAAATATGCGCTAAGGTAGGGGGAAAATGGCAAAACTGTAGGGCAACCAATGGTATACAACCCTACAGAAACCCCCCGTCGGGGATTTTTTAATCACTCACAAGAATAAAGAATATAGGAAGTCACACAGAAACCATATGCAAGTGATTTCACAATAATTTTATGGGAAATAAATCAAAGAGAAAAGGCCAGTAGTCCAGGAGTCCAGGATCCAGGGGAAATGAGAAAGAGAAGAATAATTCGGGTGGACTCCACCAACAGTAACAGTCAAGACCATTACCATTGGGCCAAACAGTGCGGCGTCCTGCACTGTTTGACAGGGATGCATGCTTTTTTTATGGTTATATAGTACCAATGATCCATTATGAGTGGGCTTGAAGGCTACTTTAGTGGTTGGCTTGGCTTCTTGGTGCTGCAATGGCTTGGCTTGATTTGTACTGCTACTACCAGATACTAGCAGATCTTCTCGAATATTATCCCAGATTGCAATTTTGCGTACGCAGGCAGGTTGCGTCTCCAGATCGCGTTCTCTAATGAGACTTTTGTAACTGGGCCTTTAGGTGAAGTGTATTTGATCTTGCGGCGAAGTCTCTTGCTTTCGTGAATGGTTTAGAAATATCTTGACCTGGTTAAATTGGGCTGGCAGTTCAGGGACCGAATGGGATATAACATTGGGTTTGTTGGATGGCTGATTGCCGTCGAGGCAAGATGTGTTGCTTCGTTCCCTATCTTGGTATCTTAGAGTTGAACTTTTGCTTCGGTATTACGTCTCTTCGGCGTCTTCGTAGGAGAATTAACATGTGCAAGGCACACTATTCTAGTAGAAACGGAATAATAGATCGACATATTCAACAATTTCTCTGCCTTATGTTACTTCTACTAATGATGTATCTGATTGGAAGCCTTTGATCTTTTCAAGTCATTCGCCCGCTGTGCTATGAAGGGATGGGAGGTTGTATGCAAAAGCCGCGGGGATGGAGTATTGGACCCTAAAACAAAGGGCATTTGCCGTTTACGCTTTGAAAGTAAATATTGCCCTTTTGTCAAACTGATTGATTATAGCATTTACTCTCGTAAAGGTGGATATATCAAAAAGTAACAGATGTACAATTTGTTCACACACACGCGTTCCTTAAAGCTGCCCAATAACCCCATAACATTTTTTATCGAGAAATTATTGTATAAATATCAAGCATCCTACTCACTACCTACACAAAGAATTCGGCCGCTATTCTCACTACTTCTTCAGGAAACTGCTCCGCTATATAATGCCCGCCGTTCACCTTTACCCCCGCCAAATTTCCCCCACAGACCTCCTTCCACAACCCCACAATATCTCCAAACTCTGTACCCACCCCGCTTCTGGCCCCCCACATAACCATAACATCGCATTTAATTTTCCTCCCAGCTTCCCTATCACTCCTCTGCTCTTCCAAATCAATCGTCACTGCCGCCCTATAATCCTCACACATTCCATGCACCGTCTTCTCATCCTTCAACAAATCCAAATAAATTTCGTACACTTCTTCATTAAACGACCAATCCGTTGTACCGCTATGCATACCGAAAAGTTTCACACCGAATTGCTCCGGCGCAGCCAGGATGCATTGTTCAGGAAAAGGAGAAGACTGGGCAAGGAACTGCCAATGCCAGTATTTCAAGAACCAGCTAAGTTTGCCGCGCTCAACCATCGTCAGCGTGGGCAAGATGTCTAGGAGCATCAATTTGGTAACGGCGTCTGGATAGTTGATGGCGAGCTGATGAGCGACACGGGCGCCGCGGTCATGGGCCAAGAGGGAGAATGCGGGGTAGCCTAAATGCTGCATTACTTTGAGCAGATCGGCGGCCTACCAATGAAACGTCAGTCATAATGATAAGTGTTAGTAAGAAGCATGTAAAAATAAAATTGACCGACCATTGTGCTTTTGGAGTATTCCTTGTGCTCGGATCCACCATGTGGCTTTGAACTCTGGCCGTAGCCACGGAGATCTACTAATACGAGGGTATACTTCTCAACGAGGGGCGGAGTAACTAGATGCCACATGTGGTGGGTTTGTGGGAAGCCATGAATGAGGAGGAGGGGTGGCCCCGTCCCGGGAGAAGTGAGAGTATGTATAGAGATATCGGGACTGATGGGGATAGATTGTGTAGTAAATTTTTCGAACATGGTGAGATTTGAATTATCGTGGACTTTGAAGATTGAAAGTACAAGAGGGGCATCATGCTACATATTGGTATATGCATGCTTTGTAATAAGTACTGACTGCAATATAATTTGTAGGGAGGTTTCTCATGGTTAGGTAAGAACATTTTTGAGTGGCTGCTCAATTAAGTACTTAGCGGCTGCATCGATATTGCGGATGTCTCGGATAGGCAGGTGCTACTCAATCAATTAATGTGTAAATCAACGTCCAAAAAAACTCAAAAAACCATATTCAACTTTTGAAAGGATATATCGAAATTTTGTAAAACTGCAACATACTTATTGCGCAAAATCCTAGATGATGTGGATTTATTCTGAGCAGCGGCCAATCCAAAGCATCTTCACGCATATGGTACAAAATGCCCATTCACGATATTACCCCTATGATGAAAACGCTTTAAATTTCGGGATTGTACTTTTTCAAAGTGAATACGGCTCACAACAGACAATGTATTGACTTCGTGAACGCAGCAAAAACCAATTAGAATTAAAATGTTCGTGTACTACTACATATATACCACTTCACAAATACATGTGTCCAATATTCTCTCGTCTTTCCATTCTCATGTAAGGAAACACAACCTGCACCAAGGTTCGTAGAGATACTCATATCACACCTTTTATGCAACTGGTACATCTTCACACAAGACAGCTTGGCCCAACTATGGTAGTTGTTAGTACATGCACATAGAGTATAAGAATAAGTTCGTCGTCACGATCAAGATCTGCTTACAACAGGGAGAACACAGCATCTGTCTTCTTGACCGAGGAGAGCGCAAATCGCTTGAAAGTCCGTTCCATTCGCAGGAGCAGTTGGAGCTAATGGTGTTTGAGTCAGTAATGATCTATGGAGCAAATGCGAAGTCGGAAAGACTTACGGTCAACACAATTAAGATCAGCCAATCCGAGGACATCGACGGCACAACATTGGGCATTGCCATAGAGGCCTGCTGCGCAAGGGACATAGTCGTCTCTGGTGACAAGAGGCACGGCAGTTACTGCGGACAAGAGGCCACTGATGAGAATCATAGTTGAGGACTTCATGATGATGGTTGTAGGTAGGGTTTGGAAAGAGTCCTAGAAGCTTTTCGAGTATGTAAAAGTGTAGTTTGGAATGCGGTTGAGTGTTAATGTTGGTGGGTATGAAGATGAGGATACTGACAAGATCTCTGGACATTCAGTCCCTTCTTATAGTGCTCTCAACCTCATGCCCTTGCTTTCCCTTCGTGGTGATTTAGAAGATCGGCAATTCTCCTTTCCAATTTCGATGATGTCAATTGAGAAACCCGCACAACTATTTGGTAACCTTGCTGGTTCTGCCAAGTCATAATACCATGCATTGTATCATGGCAATGTTGCCATGCCCATTACAGCGCGGTGCAATCTCCATATTACCGTACCATTTGCCCAATCGAACAATGATAAAACAGAATCTGATATAGGGTTGGGATCTGGATTATTGCCATTTGCCGTTTACCGTGCTTACTAGATTGGTACACACAGTAGCAAGACTGCAAGTGTTGTTCTCCAGGGGATTAATCGCCACACAAGTCAGAGCTTCATCCGTGGTACGCATTGATCACCAATTTCATCTAGTCCTGTAATCACTCATTGTGATGTTTGGTTCCGACCCCGTATGATGCTCTAGCCGAAAAGAAGACACATCCGACGAGTAACATGAGACCCCTTCGACTAGCGAGCTGGCCTAGTGGTGAAAATTTGCATAACTTTCCATACCAGTATCAGATAAATCAGGAAATCCAGGAACCAAGACTAAAGTTTCCAGCCTCATAGCACCAATCCAAACTTGTCGTATACTATAGCGATCTTAACTATAACCAGCTGGCCAGTGCCGATCACCAAGTATGGATCCTACCTATAAAGATGGGGAAAATGCAATGCGATGCGGAATTAATAATAATTCTCCGAATATAACTTCCCATTGATCCTAATTTGGATTAGGTTACACAGAGGTTGGTTGGGCCACCACTTCCGACTGGGTGATTTGTTAACTAAGAGTAATTACGTTGTTGGCTCTGTTAAGGAGGGTCAGACAACAATACTGCTTTCTTACCTGGCGGCAATCTGTTTCCTGATTTTTTGCGGGGCCACATCGCCATTTGTGATTCAATTTTAAGGTTATGACATCCTAAAACTGGATTTCTTTCCGCCCTAAGTCCCAAATAAGGGGCATCCATGTAGTTAAGGAACGTTTTAAGCTCGCTTGCCAGACACTGGAGTCTGGACGCTTCGGAATGTATACCCCATATATACCAGAACCGTTTCGTCTGGTAGCTTCTTGGTACCTATCTAACCATTTTTATTGGTTCATGTCCCTCTTCATTTTGTGATCCAGGAGTCGATATGCACACTCTTAACTTTCCGATTGAAAGCACTGGCACCTGGAGTAGCGGTGGGACACATATTTGAGAGAAGGTGATCAAATAAAGAGCCGATGGGTCCATTTTTGGGATGATTTAGTATAGCTGAACTAGAGACGAATTCTCCGAGTAATTATTCCTAGCTGATAAAACTCTTAACGGAACGACACGGCTAGTTTAGTTCTGGATTGATCGTTCACAAATCACATTGCTGTATATCTATTTTGACATTCATTTGAGGGTGATACGGATGTACATGTCCATGTCATCCAGGTGCCTTTTCTCGACTTCCAACTCGACTTCCATATTTCCACGAAATCGAGTTGCTTGCATTTCTTAATGTTGGCTCTTGCATATTAGGATATAGAGGCCGAATGGAGTTGACATAGTTGAGCAATCGCAGACCGTGAAGTCATGACGGAGAAGCTGTGTCGAAGGCCGCCTGAACAGAAAGAGAAAATGCAGAAAAGGCCCAAGGTAAGAATTCCGAGTGCTAAATTGACATTGGTCGAGCGAGGCAGGATATGACGGACAAAGCTCCCAAAAAAATCGCAAGATTGGAAGAATCCAAGTAACTTACGAAAGGGTAGAGATGGACCAGGCTCGATTTGAAAGATGCCATCTTCCATGCCTTCAAATGAGGACATCAACTAATAGAGGGCCAGATCATATCAATGTAAATCCCAAAGATAACGGTTGCATTGTTGTCAGCTTTCGTTTGGATCCACATATGAGTGAGAAGCTTGAGGTTAATTTGAATTGGTCAACCAAAACGCGACAGCCACACGTAAATACCTGGGTACGGTACTGCATACCGCCGCCACCACACTTTAGATTCAACCACTCCACAAATTTCTGCAAACAACCCAATGAAGTACAAAAAAAACTATATTTATCGACAACAAAGATAAAATAAATTCCTTGGCAATTCTCGAACAAAAAGCTTGTTTTTCTCAAGGTCTCGGACCTATTTTATTTTATAAAATTACATGTAAAAGCAATATGGGATTTCATTGAATTCCCGTCCTTAGAAGACCCTTGGTTTGCTGAACACCCACCTTCATTCCTGGTTATTATTTCATGTTCCTGGCGTTGTCATCCAAACCCCCTGTTGGTATGACGTACACATTGCACAAAGCCATGAATCTCACGTTATCTGTTGTGTCGCGAACTTGCGCGCGATCCCATCATTATGTTGTAGTTATTTAAGGCCGTATTATTTTTTTCCATAGATAAATTGCTTGGCTCACTTCATCTCTTATATGCTCATCTTATTGCTCTCCTTGCTCTTAAGATAAGAGTTATTTGCCATCGCTAGCTACTTCCTCACCAATGCAGTATAGCAATTGTCTACACACCGTCTCCCATCCTATCCAGTTAGGACTTATCGCTCGTTTAGTTCTCTCAGAATGAGCTCCAGTGGCATAGTGCCCGTTTTTCTCGGCGCGCTACAAGCTTCATTGACAGTACTTTTAACAATAAGCTATGGAGCCATTGCGGCACGCCTCAATCTGCTAAAAGAATCTTCTGCGAGAGATATCTCAAAGACATGTGTACGAATCTTTTTACCTGCGTTACTGATCACAAATGTGGGCAGCGAGTTAAATGGTGGTACTGCGGCTCGTTATTTACCGGTTTTAATATGGGCTTTGGTTTATACGTTGTCGTCAATGGCGTTGGGCTTGCTTTTGAAGAGGGTCTTCAAGTTTCCCGCTTGGAGTGTTCCGGCTAGTAAGTCGCATGTTCTCTACTCAATTGGTGGAACGTTTGTAGCTAATTGCATCACAGTATGCTTCAACAACACGACAGCCCTTCCATTACTCCTAATCCAAGCCCTAGATACAGCAGGGATATTAGAGAATCTATTAATGAGCGAAAGCGACACCAGCGCCGCAGCACTAAGCCGAGCAAAATCCTACTTCCTCGTATCATCAATGGTAAGCAATAGTTTAACCTTTGCGATTGGACCCAAACTTCTCGACGACGAAGAAACACCCGATAAAGAAGAAGAACCCATCAAAGACGACGAACAACATTTCTCAGACGGACATCTCCGTACAGAAAGCGACGAAGAACACGCCAACCCCATCAACTCGGATGGTCGTACCGCTGCCGAAGAAGAAGATTACCATAATGAATCCACATCTCTTCTCCCGAACTTCGTAACTTCGCGCGAAGCAGCCGCTAGTAAAGATGTTGAGCAGCAATGGCAGAAACTCCCCGCGTATCTACGAAAAGGTTTCGCCCTCATCTTCAGCCTAATCAATGCCCCAATGGTGGGTGCAATTGTCGGCGCACTCTTAGGACTTGTTCCCCCACTTCATCGAGCCTTTTTCGCTGCTCCCAACGAAGGAGGAATCTTCACCGCATGGCTCACAAGCTCTACAAAGAATGTAGGTGAGCTATTCGCCGCATTACAATTAGTTGTAGTGGGTGCCAAGCTCAGCGCAAGTTTGGTACGAATGAAGAAAGGGGAAGCGAGTGGAACGTTACCTGTGATTGCTACTTTGACGATCTTCTTCATTCGGTTTATTCTGTGGCCGGTTATTAGTATTGGAGTTGTATATGCTATTGCGAAGAATACTAGTTGGTTGACTGATGATCCCGTGTTATGGTTTGTGTTGATGCTTTTGCCTACTGGTATGTTTTTTCATGGGATGGAAATCTCTTCTCTACTCTCCCCTCTTTCTCTCTTTGACCTCCTTCCCAAATCTCAACCCCATCTCAAACCCCACTAACAAACCCTCTCCTCACCACAGGTCCCCCAGCAACCAAACTCACCGCACTGGCCGATGTCAGCGGCGCAGACGAAGACGAAATACTATCAATTGCGAAATTCGTCACCCTATCCTATGCCATCTCACCACTAATCTGTATAGCCGTCGTAGGATCCCTGAAAGCCACTTTAGCCATATAAAGAAATCCTATATCACAATCCAACTGAAATAATGGTGGTATGTGCCTAGGTGTGCTTGGACAGTAAATATGAAGGATGTGGGGGAATAATATGAATCAAGAGATAGATATTAATTTACATAATTGAAAACCAAACCCATGATACCATTGATTAATTTCCTCATTCCAAAAAGTAGTATCTAGGTCAAAATAAGTAACCAAAAACCCCACAATCCCCAGCCCACCCACCTAATATCTTCCTCTCCCATCTCCCTATCTCCCGGTGCGCTACCGTACTCAAAAGCAAATGCCGCCTCTCCCCACAACACCACAATATATAACCCTCAAAAAAGCTCTTCCCCATCACCATACAGCCGCTGCGCAGTATGGTCTAATGGTAGTATAGACGACTTACTACCATCGGTGAACGAAGGAAAAAAAAAATCCCATTCGGCGCGAAAATTTTCTGTATGAGTTCCCCCAATATATTGGAGGGTGCGCATCAGTTTTTGCATTTATTTCTCCCGGTAGTGCTCTTTTTTTCATTTTTTGTTTATTTGTGCACGGTTTTTCTCCCGAGGACTTCCTTCGCTCTTCGATACAATTGCAAACGTTCAGTATCACTACCACCAAGACCAACACCCTAAAAACATAACATTATCAACTCAATAGTACTAGCTGACAATACCTATCAAACATCTATCTATGTATCCCCAAGAATAGAATACGAACTCTCCACAACAACCATAAACTTTTTTGAGCCCCCTCCCATTTATATCAACGCCATCCATTCATACCACTTTCATAATCTTGCTCTTTCATTCATCCATTCACCATAGACAACAAAGTAAGAATACAACAATTATCCACAAAAATTACATCTATCTGCTAATGCTCCCTTTCCCAAGTCTCCAAATCAAAGCATAGCCAACACCAAACTCGACCCCTTATTTCCTACTTCTCTCTCCTTTCCACCCTTACTCTTCTTTCCTTTACCCTTCTTATCCTTTTCTTTCTCTGCAAATTCCTCCCTCTTCGTCTTTTGCTCCGCCGTCTCCTCTGTTGCCGCTTTTTCCAAAACCGCCTTATTCTTCTTCAATATTTTCTTAACTTCATCTTTCTTGCCAAACGACTCCGATTCCAAGAGTGCCAGTACCACGAACGAACTCGATCCTGTGGCCCATTCAACAATAAATTCTTTGATATGTGGGTAAAGAATATCGGCAAAGTTTAGAGCTGGTTCGACTGGTACGATGGCTTTGGTAGTTGGATCAAAGCGACCTCCTGCGATGAGTGTTTTGATCATTTTGCCACCAAATGCCGTGCTGGCGATATGCGACGGGGGCTCTTCAGCTGTGGCATCTTCTTCAACGGGAGGCTGGATATATGTTGGGTCGCCTGATGTAGCTTCGGCAACTGCCTGAAGAGCTGCCGATTTGTCTCCTTCAGCACCGAAGAGAACTTCGGTAATGAATTGACAGCCGAAAGAGGTGGACATAAGGTCTTTTGCAGCAGCGGCAATCGCTTTTAGAAGGTAGGGAGACAGTGCTTTCGCTAGTTCTTTTCGTCGAATATCAGGATCCTTCTTACTTGTAGTTGTGCGGGCAGTGTCAATTTCCGCAAGGATCTCAAGATCAGAGCTTTGACTAGTTGGGAATAAAGATTTGGAGCGACCTTGGAAAAGGTATAGGAGTGTAGTACGAGCATTGAGATCGTTGGCAGAGAATACGGCATTCTCAATCTGTTTGTCTTCGTCCTTGCTGAGTAATTCTGGGAAAATAGTTTTTGCTGTCAAGACAGTATCGTCAACAACTTCGTAGGCGGCCAGAATTACAATATGGCCATTGACGTCTCCTGCCATCGCCTGTAATGTATCCTTGTACATCTTCAGCATATGCTTTCTGTCCTTAGCTGTTCCGTATGCTAGAGCAAGGCAGACGACTCGGGCCCCAGACTTAGTGAAAGCCAAATTCTTCATAAGATCACCTTCCTCATCTCCCTTGAGCAGCTCAATGAAATCCGTAATTTCCTCAGTTCCGGGTTTGGCATTAAGGAAGTATTGTAGCATAGCATCGTGGAGGAGTGTGAAACCGTTCGTCTTCTTTTGGAGAAGATGATTGATCATCTCCTGCAAGTACCTCATGATTGGAGCTCTCTTTCCGGGTTCAGCTGCCAAAATTTCTGACAGTTCAGCAGTAAATGGCTTGGAGGTATCCTTCTCGAAAAGAGAAAATTCTGCACCGTACCATTCTCTAAGGATAGTAGCTTTTTGTTGCCTCGTAGCGACTCCCCGGTAGATATCATCAAGAATCCAACCGGCCTCAGGGTGCTTAATGAGTCGACGAACATGACCATAAAATTCCGGAACAATCAGATCCCTAATCTCATCATCTCCTTGCACCAACAATTTTCCAATCAAGAATTTGGCATATCTGCTCTCAGCAAGTTGACGATATGTACCAGCGAGTTCTTTTGCAATCAGTCGTTTCTGTTCTGGATTCGAATATTTGATCGCGGTCTGGACAACTCTGACACTATCATGCTTCAGGACAAAATCCTTTATTTTGCCTGTTATGATCTCGAATAACTCTTCAACCAACTGCTTTCTCTCTTCTTTCGGGACATGCGATTTTCGGCGAAGACGCTCCCAGATTTTCTTCGTGCGAGCCAATTGATCTGCCAAAGGCTTTGCAGCTTTCCTTTCCAGTACCAATTTCTTTTGTTTTGCATGTGCTTCTTTCGAGGATTGGCCTGTTATTTGATCAGTATGAAGTGAAGACTGGCTGGGGAAAAGAAATCCTTACTGTTTACTGCCGCAGCCTTGACTCTGTCTGGGTGTATACCATCTTCTTCGTTCAAGACATCTTCCTCCTCCGAGTCATCTGCAGAAGCAGAGTCTAACCCTACACCACCATCTTCTTCCGAATCATCACTCTCTGTTTCAACCTTTTTCACAGGCTTAGCTTTAGGTTTTGCAGCTTTTTCTTTTCGTTCAGGATCAAGCTTTGCTTTTTTATTTTCCTTCACTTGAACATTTTTTACTGGCGCGGATTTTCTCTTTAATCCAGTAACCACGGTTGTCTTTGGCGTGGCAGAAGGCATTTTCGTTCAATTGCTGTAAGTAGATTTTATGAATGTCGGCTGGAATACCTTCTCACTTTTTTTTCTGCAACTTAGTTTTGCGATAAAAGATAAACTTTTCCCAATCGGCGCTAGACCAATCTTGGAATTATAACAACCCCACGAAAGCTTTTGTTTGTTTGCGCGACAAGTGGGAAAAGCAATTTAACAAGATGGGAAGAGAAGATCAGGTTGAGGAGAGGGAGGTGCTTGATAGTATCTTCCCCGAGGAAATTCAAGGTATGTTTTCCTCAAGTAAATGCATAATTTCAAGGCTCTTTTACAAAGAGTAACTGCTTGTTCCCCCGCACCATTACTGAAACTCCTCACAGACATCTCAGAAACTGAGTATCGGATATCAATTCTACTCGACATAGTAAACGATGACGGCGATGATTCAGAGCCTCCAACGATTCTCCTTCAGGTCAAATACCCCGAAGAATATCCCGAAGTACCACCCATACTAGATCTACTACCTACACCCAATGCGCCCATCCATCCATTTTTTAGCGTCTCTTCTGACAAGCAAATGCTTCTCGATGGGTTGAGTGAAACGATCGAGGAGAATATGGGGATGGCTATGATTTTTACTTTAGTATCGACATTGAAGGAAAATGCCGAGCAATTAATTGCGCAAAGACAAGAAGCCAAGAGGAATGAACAGGAGCTGAAGCTATTGGCTCTAGAGGCCGAGGAGAATAAGAAATTCCATGGAGAGCCTGTGACTAGGGAATCGTTTATGAAGTGGAGAGATGTGTTTAGGCAGGAGATGGAGGAGGTAAAGATTAAGGAGGAGGCGGATGAAGAGGCTGCTGAGAAGAAGAGGAATAGAGGGAAGGACACAGTTGTTGCGCTGACTGGGAGGCAATTATGGGAGAGGGGCTTGGCTGGCAAGATTGAGGAGGATGAAGATTATGATGATATACCGACAGAGGGAGTTGAGAAAATGAAGGTTGAGGCTTGAATAGATATATGTTTTGATATGGAGTTGCATTGCTGGCGTTTGGATGTCAAAATATGATGGAGACCTTGTTCATAGTTAGAGCACATGAGTCACAATAAGGAACGCAAAGAGGCGGAAGAATGTCTCAAAGGTCGTGATACATTAGGCAAAACGGTCCTTACATTGCCTACAACCGTAATACATTAACAGGATTGTATTTAACCTCCACAACATACAACAAACGCCTAGGATATCACCGCAAAGAGCCCTTATTTTTCAAGTATGATCTTCTAGTTACCACGAGATCTATTTTCGTTTCACTAGGCTTCGGCCATTTCTTCATCTTCATCGCTGCCACCCTCATCCTCCCAATCCTCCCCATCCTCATCAAAGTCTGCATTACCCTCATCCCCAAGCTCCTTATTTAAGTTCGCAACAAGCTCTTTCGCATGAGCTCCAAGGCGTTCATCTTCATATTCCTGTTGCTCGAATAGACGAAGACTTTGATTTAGCCATTGCCTACTCGAAATCCAAGAAACCTTCCAGCTCTCTCCATCATCACTTTTGTGCTCTCCGTTCTTTTGTTTCTCGCCCATAATGTATAAACCCCATCCGCCCAGATACCAAACCTCAACACTTGTATCATCCTCACCCACCAGCCGTTCCAAAACTTCAATTGCTTCTGTGTCCATGTCTGACTCCATCAATAATCTAGCCAGACTGACCTTTGTAGGGAAATCCGGTACAACGTCGGATTCTGGAGGTAAATCTTTCCATAGATCAAGACTCCTCCTCAACGCAGCCTGTGCATCCTCTTTCCTCGATTGCGATATCCGGACATTCGCCAAAGTCTGCCAGGGTTCAGGATAATTCGGTGCGACCATTGTGGCTTCTGTGACCAGCGCTTCGCATTTCTGTTCGGCATCCTCCTCCCATGAAAGATCTGTCATATATACCTCCACGACGCCGCACAATGCAACCGCCAATTTTCTTCGCTTCTCCTCCAACAATGCCTGTCCCGCAGGATCTAAATTTTTTCTATCCAGTAAAATTTGAATATGAGCTCTCAGACTAACAGCTCCTTTTTCATACCAACCAACACTATCTTCACCTCCGTCCTCACTCAGCTGTGCCAACCATAGGAACTTCTCTGCGCCACCGCCGACATCTTCTCCTAGCTCTCCATCCTCATCTATAGCTGCTGCTTGCATAAAGTATTGCCTTGCTGTATCTATATCTCCCAGTTCGATGTGGACTTCGCCCAACAAATTTAAAGCTGGCAAAGCTTCAATCTTCTCAATATCAACCAGACCCAATGCTCGTTTAGCGAGAGGTACAGCGCCCTCGATATCTCCTTCTTGAAGGCATTGTGTTGCTTTTAGTAGTAAATCCATTGGCTTTGCGGGCGGTGAAGTAGACTTTGATGATTTTCCTGAGGCCCTATTGAGAGAACTCTTTTCGTGCTTCTTTTCTTTCTTGCTGTTTGGCTTGGTCTTCGCCATTTGAAAATTTGGAAGTTCGTAGGGAAAATGGTGATTGTATGGAGGGGTCGATGATGATCTAGGAAAAGTTCTTGAATTGGCAGAATAACTTTTTTTTTCTTGCGATAAGCGATAACGCTAGTCCCCGCCTCTCCCAGAATGAGCCGCCAGAAGCCTCGCAGGAGTTTGTTCCCCTTTCAAGGTTTATATCCAAAATAGTTTTTTAAGATAAGCATTGCTTGAGCACTAGTACTATTTTCATTGGGACTACTTGTTCTGTTTAATTCTATAAGTAACAAGTTTGAAAGGGAGTCCAATTCTAAACTATCAAAATCATCAATGCCGCGAAAGTGTTTTCGAATGAACTCATTTCTTCTGTACTTTGGGAAGTAGAACTCATTTTATTGTGATATCCTTTGATATTATAGTTAAAGTAGCATATTATGCGCAGCATGTCTGGGGGTCCTCTATAACCCCGGGAATAGATTCTATCATCGTATCCAAAGCGATTGTGTCAGGTATGTACAACTTCGTACCAAAAATCAAAACTCCAAACGCCCATTATCATCATGCTCTAAGATGCAAGAGTTATCCAACTCAATGAACCTCCCCTGCCTCAGCTGCTGGGGTTACAATGTTAGTTGTTGAAATGCTTCCGATGGATCCGAGTTCTTGACCGGTGCCACTTTGTCCTCTCTTCCGGCCGGGCATGTGGAACGTGTCATCGCCAATCCTTGCGAAAAAGCCCTTCTTCTTAACTTGTTTAATAGACTCGTCGTTCAATCCTACGTCCTCGAATCCCTCCTCCGCTGTAGGAGGCTGCCCTCGGAACCTTCCACCTATGGCAGATCGTTGCACTGGTGATCTCGAGGCATCGAGACTTTGTCGACCCATGTATCCGTATCCTTCAATGGGGCTTATGGGTGACCTAGCTGAGATATCCTGATTTCACGTTAGGCTTTGTCTTCCTGGTACCACAGATTGGATCGCCACATACAAATGATCTCCTATACGAATCGAACGACTCCCTCGAGATGGGAAAAGGATCTATGTCGTCACTCGAGGCTGTGCGGGTATTGATTGAGGTAACTGAAAGATTGCTTTTTCGAGGCCAATAGCTTTTCTTCTCCGGCGGCGACGGCTTTTGACAGTAACAGTTAGACACAGGTAGATTGTGGAAGAATTACTTTAACTCACTGGCAGATATACACCACTGTCATTCACAACTATTTACTCGCATCATTAGCTCAAACACGGGCGTTTGCAGAAGGCAGTTCATGCGAACAAACGGGGGTCACTCATACCACTCATTTTGTACTCGGGAGGTTCTTCATTCTTCCCTGTATTGATACTGATACTAGATGCGCGAGACCCAACCGTGGAAACTCTCTCAAAAGATGGTCGTCGAGCCGCTGCATTTTCAT
Source organism: Rutstroemia sydowiana (assembly GCA_000812895.1). Taxonomy (NCBI): domain Eukaryota; kingdom Fungi; phylum Ascomycota; class Leotiomycetes; order Helotiales; family Rutstroemiaceae; genus Rutstroemia; species Rutstroemia sydowiana. The sequence goes on along the minus strand of JWJB01010006.1, from coordinate 11,685 downwards.
CTGATGTCGGCGACAAGCTCGTCTGAACAGTCGTCTGAACGTCTGTTCTTTTGGTGAAGGGATTGCGAAGGATTGGCATATTGTAATTTAAAGATGCATGCAATTACGAGATATGTACTTAATTCAATTGTCTGTGCAAGACTACAAGTTAAGATGGTTTGAAACAAAAAAGGTACAAAAGCTAGAATATACTACTCGGGCCAAGCGATCGTCTTGTCTTCAGATGTCAAGACTTTTTGGGGGTTTGACTTTAAGAATGACAGAATTGATTGATTGGATATTTCACAGCCACTCTCGGGCATTTCTTGCCCCGTAGTTCTAGCCTAATCACGCCAATCACGATCATATTTGTGGGGCGACAAGTTCATTGTCCGGGAAAAAAAAACAAAAAAAATGGGAAAAAGGTTGAAAATCCCAAATACTTGGTCAAGAGACAAGAACCAAATGAAAAACGGACGCTGTGCAGCAATATATGTGCAGCATCGTACGTTTATAATAGTACAATATTCCAAATACAAATGTACGATAATTGCCCTATCAAATTCATTATATATTCAATTCTGAACTCAAGGCCTGGTATTTAGTTTTGTTTATACTTAAAAAGGAACCCCTTCACACATATCCAAGATAAGATTCCAAAAACCTGGGATTCACTAGACTTTAGTAAAGTTGTTGCCCTGTGAAATTTTTGAGTTCTCCCGACTAATAACAAGGTTATGACGTACCTAGGTAGTAGTCTAGCTGGTCACCACCCTGCTTCTTTGTAAGTAAGTAATAAATCCTACAGGACTTGAAATTTCGCAGCTTTAGCAATTTGGATTATATTGACTACTGTACGCATCTCGCATGTACCTATCTAGATATCATGTGAACAATACGAGAAAACATATAAAAGAAAACTACTTGATACTATTCTAGCAAAGAGCTGAAACAATCCGGTGTAACTTATTCACATATACCGTATATACATATCTACATAGTTATACCGTATACTGTACACGGATACCATTTTAAGATGCCGTATACTACGCCTCCTTGGCCTTCGCATTCGGCATCGGCATCAGATTAATGAAACCATGATTCTCGTGTCAGCAATCCGTCGTCGTCTTCCCATTCTGGCAGAAACCCGTCGCTCATCTACGCCTCACCGTCAGAGAAATACAGTAAATACCTCCGTATTTACTACTTCCCAAGAAGTATTTGCAATTAATCTACGGACAATGTAAGAAAGTTTGCTTGGCCTTTTAAGCCCCATAACTATTTCAATCCATTCCGCGCACACTCTCGCTTGATCCTTCCACTGTCATCTCTGATATGTTGAGAATTTTACCCAAAATCTTACGCCCAAGTTAGTAGAAGCCCTAGAGAAGAAGTGGCTCGAGTAAAGTCTCGGCTCTTTGACGTGGCACCTGCACTTTCTCTCATGATCTATAAGCTTATATTGAGTAAAGACTTGGCAGCGGCTGAGGCTTTGGAACCGTTATAAAAACTAGAATTTTTAAGATGCTTATTGTAGAAATATTAGAAGAGAATAATAATAGGGGCAGAAGTAGTTCATACTAAAAATATTTGAAGCTGTGGGTTGAGCGGGTGATGATGTTTACTTTACATAAGGTACTTCTAGAAACAAATTAAGTTCAGGAGTATTTTTTATTGATCATCTCCCGAACGAATGAGGGGAAACGAAACCCCTCCCCCTGTCATTTAAAAAAAGGTTGACCAACTTATCCTTTTAACGCGATTGTTTGATTTTCCCATACTAATTCTTTTGTGGGGATAATATGGTAGATCAGATGAGGAAGTGGGAGGTAGTAGTACGAGGTACCACATTTAGGTAAGAAAATAAGTGCCCTGTAAGGATTATTTTCCTTTCGTTTTTCATTTTTATACAAGTACTCGAGTGGTAGTTCCTATCAAAACTCAATCTATTAGCTAACATATTGCTATAAAGGGAAGAGAAGGGACGGGTAGAAAAGTACTAGAGTTTAGACATCAATGCCAAATCCATATTAAATTTTGCCAAACTCCACGTCGTTTACAGGTTTACACCTATCTAGGTATTCAGCCCCGATTGTAATATGTATCGAAAATGGACAAAATGATTGAAGAAGACTTTAGAAAGGTGCATGATTATTATAATAGCCCACTTTCATGTTGCCTGAAGCTTGGGAGAATTCATCTCGTCTGTGCCTCTTCATAAGTTACAACTTTACATCAAGCATCTACCCAGGTAGGTAATCGGCCAAAAGATCAATTAGCCAAAAGGGCATCTAGCTTTAGAAACTAGAAAATTTCTTCTCTCTTTTTTGACATGTCAAGGTAAAACATGCAGGCACAAATCAGGGATGTTCGTCACGACATTGAGGAGAATATGAGGAAAAAAAGAAAAACCCCTTCCTACTTAGGTATGAATATGAATTATATGGTATATATGTAATAGTTTTGGATCCATCAAAAACCTCGTATATGCAGTTATTTGCACCGATTTTTATGTTATGACAATAATGCCACACCTACACACATATTTCTCCATCTTACTCAACACATTTGCTTCTCTTTTATTTACCTTATGTATCTAGGTAGTAGTAAAATTGTTCAACAGTTGGTGCTAACTCCCTTCGTTCCCCCCTTCAATTTCCATTCGTTTGGTTCTACTCCGTATTCTTTTAATGATCAACGTACTTCCCTTTTCCGTACCAAACGTTCATTTAAAGCTGGTGGAGAGACATGTCAATGCTTTTATATACTTTTATATATCAGCTTTCCACGGTTTCCACACTTCCCATACACTTTTTCGGAACATTTCTTAAATAACTTTACCCCATATCAAAAGTTCATTGTCCCACCACAAATCTCCGAATATACCTGGGTACATACTCTCTATACACTCACTCATACATATTGAGGATAACATAACCACGTTCAGTCGAGGCTCAAAGGTGTTACAAAAGCTGCAACTTTCCGAGTTCCAGTAAGCCAACACATTAAGACTCACGTGTAGGAAGTCTCATTTTTGAATCCTTTTTTTTCTTTTTTTTTATATTCCAGGAATCCAGGAATCCAGGTTCAAAGAATAAGACATCTTACCTCAAATACTGTACGGCGGTACTCTACATGTACTGTACTTCTTCATTTTCGGACCTAAATCCTACGTTCCCTTCCAAGCCAATCCAATACGAAAAGATATTCTATTAATAACCTTTTTGGGACAACATCTACCCACGTTTTCCACGTTTTCACTGGCATTTGACAATCATTCATTCACCTTAGCAACATTCGTTTTATCCTTAATAAAGAAGTTGTATACTTCTTATCAACGACAATACTATCTTGAGAAGTTATTGGATTCGGATTCTTTCAAAGATATTAACTTTTCTTGTCATTCGTTTAATTTAATATCAAAAATAATCTAAATTTCAAAGAAACGACAACCAAGGAAAGGAACCTTGAAATAGTCATTACCAACTGGCACCTGTCACCTGGTTATAATTTCCGTTGCACCATTATTTTCTGGATTGCGACTGCCGCCAAGTTAAGGATTTTCAAAGTAAAATCAAAGCCTCGTTGGTTTAATTTGGGAGAGATCTCGATTATATTCACTGCACTGTATAACGAAATTACAATATCTCCCAGTCACAGCGTTATTTGCAGAACAACGTAAAGTCGATGCTTCCATTTTTGGTAAACACTTGAAAATTTTCGAATTTCGCAGTTATTAAATTGTCTGCACCACAAATTTTGGCTCAGCAAACTACAATAACAACCTCTCATACGGACCTTTGAGTCTGTAGAGATTACTTATTTGTAGGACGGTCTGTTCTGCATCTGCACCTACATCCACAAAAGGTTCTTCAAATCAACATTACAAATACATTACCACCACCAGACCTATTCGAATAGACATAGCCAATATGGCGATTACCTTCTTCAACTCGTGGCAGTTATGGGAGAAGATGACATTTGTAAGTGTTCCATTATCACCTTTTCTTTTTGCCATGCATCTCCAAGCTATATACTTATGGATTTCAGGTTTTGGGTGTTGCTATCGTATTGGTCTTTTGTGTAGGATACATCAAATTATTATGGTCAAACAGAATAGTCAGAAAGTTGGAGATAGTTGATGAGGAGAAACGTACGAGAATCGAGCAACTGAGACAGAGTGGGCAGGAGATCCAACAAACGAAGGATGATGTTCCTTTTGGGGTTCGAGCTATTCAAAGTGGTATTCAAGTTGACGGAATTTGGATATCTGGAACAAATACTCCGGTCCCTAGCATCCAACTACAACGTCACTCTTCCTACACACCCTCTTCTTCAGCAGAGTCAAGCTCCAACGCATATGCCTCAGTCGATCTCAACCAGCCTGGTCCATCTCCTTCTCCCCCTCCTTCTAAACCTGTTCGACCTGGTTTCCGTCACAGCGAATCTGCCATGTCGAGCTATAGGAACGTTAGCGACGATGAAACTGTTGTCCCTGACTACCGAAGATCATCTCATCAACGCGCCACCTACAAACCAATGAGATCATCACAATTGCGATTCGATACGCTTGGCGAACATCAATACGATGAAGAGACACTTGGTCAACTTGAAGGAAAGGCACCAACTAGTAGAGTTTATACGCATCGACCACGCGGAGCTCGTCATCAGTCAGATTCGTCATCTTCAGATGCCGCTGCAGCTGACAATGAACGCTCTTCATCAACATCGGACGATTCTGACAACACATTCTCTAATGCTAAGCAACGACTACCTATCCGGACCGCCCAGCCATTTGATACCCGATATTCTTCTCAATACTCGACTAGAACCCCCTCCCCGGAGATTTTGGGCACGCCCGCGTACCCGCCAGTTTCTTTCAAAAATCCATCAAAGAGCAAAGATCAATATTTCTCGGTTCCGATGTCCGTAGACGATGAAGAGATTAACCCGTTCTCCACCCCTCGTCTGACGCCTACAAATTTATCAAGGGTCAATCAATATCTGAGTGAAACCCCCCAAGAGCAAGACATGATGATCGAGCCACAAGCGCCACTCATGAACGAAGGTCCATCTTCGCAGTTCGTATCTGGAGAGGTCAATGCAAACAAGGCAATCAGGAAAGTCAATTCTGGATTCGAAGTTCTTCCAGCTGGTACATTTGGTAGATCAAGCACATCTGGCACCATTGATATCAAGGGAAAGGGTATTGCCCGCAACGATAGCTGGGAACCGGACGATGCCGCCGAACAAAGAAAGAGCCACGCGAATAAACTTCAGAAAAAGACGAGATTTTCAGTGATTCCAAGTCCAAGTCAGCCCTAAGATGGATGGTTGTAATGATAATGGTGGATTCTGCATGAGCGAAATGGATCAAACGGTACAAATGCATTGGGAGGGGCGTTATTATGGATGGGGTTGGTAAAATGGATTGCATGCATGAATGGTTAGTCGGAAATTTTGGGATTAGAGCTATTTTTCAATATATCCTAGCTTTGTGGGAGGCGTCGTCGGATTCAAGAATGACTTCTCGGAGGCAAACAATTTGGAAAGAAAGAAATAAAAGTAATTATGTGGCCTAGTTAGCTTACACAAGTATTGAATGAATGACAGAAGAGAATATTAGATATTTGCTAGATCATACTTGTAGTTTATTGTGTTTTTGATTGGGTATGATGTGATAAGATATGATATTTCGATGGTGTGGGCCTGGTTTGGAGTATGGAGTAGCATTTGTTTTTGGTGAAGGGGATGTGTTGTGTTGAAGTGGAGCTGGGATAGGGATGGGTTGGAAATTGACTTTTTTCGTATTTGATGAGTGGGAGAGTGAGATTTGAGATTGAGATTCAGATTGGGATTGAGATTGAGATTGAGATTGAGATTGAGATTGAGATTGAGATTGAGATTGAGATTGGGTTTGTAGATGGCTTGAAACTACGGGTACCAGGTGGGGGGCTCACCGGTGATTTAAAACTCACCGGGGAATTGGAAAGTTCAGCGGGGATTAAAAGGTTCCCAAGGAATCCTGGTATTACAGCAGTAAGCATAAGTCACTGGGGCATCGTATTATAATGCTGGCTGTCCAGGTTGACTAGGCTGGCTTGAACCTCCAATTTTCCTTTACCATATTTTTCGAGGTTGATGACTTCATAGTAAATAGATATATGGGTCAATTGACCAATTTTAGTTGCCTTATACTTACAACAAGCTAGAAAAGTCGCCCGTAAAAAAGAATCCTTGCAGGTGCAGGTTATTCAAGGCAGCCACCACAATTTGGAACAATCCTGATACACGTGATTTCGCGCGGCATTTTTTGGGCTTTGTAATCCCGCTCACACGTCAACAGCGCGTTCTTTCTAAACTTTTACTTCCAATTTATCTCAAAGAAAACACAGAAGAAAACAATTCACTTTTGTAACAATTTTGATACGATTTTTGATATAATCTCTTTAACAATAACCGAGGTCTAATTGCAACAATTTAATAATGACTTCAGAAGAAATTGAAGCATCCCAGTCTGCGGAGGAATCTGGGGTCGGAGGTCCTGGAGCCCCAACGCCACTCTCTGCTTTGGAAGTATGTATTGCCTTGCAGTCAATTTTCATATCCATCCATCTAATGATTTACTTTAGGGAGTTGCGGGTCTTACCAAGAGAGATATTCAAATGGTCGTCGATGGCGGATATAATACAGTGGAATCTGTTGCATACACACCGAGGAGAATCCTGGAACAAATCAAAGGCATCTCGGAGCAAAAGGCTACGAAGATTCTGACAGAAGGTGAGTTATTCGAATAAGCCATGTCTATTGAATGTTGCAACATCCTCTAACTTCCTAATCTCTCCGTAGCATCTAAATTGGTTCCAATGGGATTCACTACTGCGACTGAAATGCACCACCGAAGAAGCGAATTGATATCGATCACAACTGGATCCAAACAACTTGATACACTCTTAGCAGGAGGAATAGAGACAGGTTCTGTCACTGAGATATTTGGGGAGTTTCGTACAGGAAAGAGTCAGATATGCCACACATTGGCCGTCACTTGCCAGCTTCCATTTGATATGGGTGGCGGAGAAGGCAAATGTCTGTATATTGATACAGAAGGTACTTTCCGTCCTGTGCGTCTGCTAGCTGTGGCCAACAGGTATGGTCTCTCTGGAGAAGAAGTCCTGGACAATGTTGCATATGCGAGAGCATATAACTCCGACCATCAGCTGCAGCTTCTCAATCAGGCATCAGCAATGATGTGCGAGACTCGATTTTCTCTACTTATTGTTGACAGTGCCACTTCTCTTTACCGTACGGATTTCACAGGTAGAGGAGAATTGTCTGCCAGACAAATTCATTTAGCAAAATTCATGCGCGCTCTGCAACGCCTAGCTGATGAGTTTGGTATTGCGGTTGTGATCACAAATCAGGTTGTTGCACAGGTTGATGGAGGCCCAAGTGCTATGTTCAACCCCGACCCCAAGAAACCTATTGGAGGAAACATCATTGCTCATGCTAGCACCACCAGATTGAGTCTCAAGAAAGGCCGTGGAGAGACGAGAATTTGCAAAATCTACGACAGCCCATGCTTGCCAGAAAGTGATTGTCTATTTGCTATTAACGAAGACGGAATTGGTGACCCAAGCCCGAAAGATTTAGAGAAGGATTAGATGTGAGGGATGGTGGACGAGGGACGATGTTATGAGCTTTTATGTTTTATGCATATTATATATTTTATTTGGCTGGGCATGATTTTCTGAGCGCGGAGTGGATGCTTTTTTTCGTACTTGCATGATGAGATTGGGTGCGCAGACTACTAGGTATATCATTTAATTTATTGTTTGTACATGGAACAAACTTTGTCAAATAAACAGTTCCCATTATCTGTACCTGCAAATCCTGGCTTTATGGTTGCATTATTAGATTCTGAAGTGATACAAAATAGAACAATCGCCTGTAATTGAAGATTTACGCTAGCGCCCGCCTACCGTAGAAAAGTGAGCTCGCGATACCGCGTCAAAACAAATCTAGAAATGCGACAAGCTATGAACTTCAACCCAACCTTTTTGTGAAAAAGACAATTTATGGAGACAGAATGGCGGAAAAGACATCTTTCCATTCGTACAAGGAGACCCGATTGAACCTTGATCCATCCATTCAATATTCCACCATCGCGATTCGATTACCTGCACATGGCGTCCCAGCCTCAAGAACTTCCCAAAAACGAGCCCATGTGGCAGACCTACCTGTCGCAGAGGACGAAAGAGCATTCAAACAAAGACACCTAGCTACAGCTGCATCGATATATCATCGGTCGCAAGACCATTTCCCACAAAGCTACCTATGGAGGGTTCTGGAGGATGGAAAGGTGCTCTCAATACAGGTGGCCGACGTATCAAAGCAAAAAGACATAGCAGATGCCCATCTCACATTGCGCCTAGCATTCCCAAGTTCGATAAAATCAGGCTGTGTTGCTTTCTCGGATTGCAGGGAACATGACTACATCAGCGCATTCGTATTGACGGAAACACATCACCTCTACACATTACGACTTTGGCCAGACTTCTTTCGCAATCCTGCGAGCACCGAAAATAACGTGGGGAATTGGTGCAAGTCTTACATATCATCGGCGTTCAGTTTTAAGAAGCCGCATAGAATGATTGCGCTCAGTGCGAATGAACTGTTAGTTTCGAACTTCGATGGAGGCCTCCTCAAACTGGATAGGAAATCGGGGGGAGATGGTATGCAGATGTGGTTTCAAAGGTCTTTGGTGGATGCTGACAGTGAATAGGTTCTGAATGGAAAGAAACACATTATAATCCCGGTGGTTGGAGAGACGGGTTGAAGAGCTTCATTCCTTTTCAGGGAAGCAATACTCTGCGTTATGGCAACTTAAATGTCGAGCTATCAACAGTGACTTCGATGGCCAGTCCAGCTACTAGTATCGACGGTGTACCATATGCGTTTACAATTTCTCTGGACCACAACCTCCGAATATGGAACCTGTCAACTGGACGCATATCCCACATTGGTGACATTCTAGGACAAGAAATAGATCCCAAGAATGCCAGGAAGCCAGTAATCGACCCTTCATATTCACAATTGGTCAGAGTTTACGGGCACAACGATGAAAGCGCTCTTTGCGTTACCTTTTCTCCTATTGGCGAAGGTCAATTTAAGTTTTGGAATGTGACACCAGCAGGAGATGGGGAATTGGTAGTGATAGATGCGTTTCCAAATAATACATTAGTGCCTCAGCCTCCTACCTCGGACCTCTGGACTCTGGCAGATTTCTCGGTTGTTATAGACAGAATGAATAATTCCCTGACTATTTGGACGCTGTGGAAGAACAACACGACATACCGAGTGCAAAAGCTCACCTTTCCAAGTAGTCCTGTGGAGATGGTTCATGAACTGTGGGAAACTGGGTGGGAGGCTATGGCTAATGAGACTCTAACGAAAGCACCTTTACCTACCAGCTATCCAGGCGATGCATCTGATTCAACAGATAAGTGGTTAGACTTTATACTTTATCCTGGCAGATTTACGAGAGCGACCGTCGAGACTGGACTTGCCATATATGAGCGTGGTTTAGGAGCACCGAGAGACGCAGCACGGAGACTGGCCTCTTTACCAGAGCGACTGTGTTCTACTATTGCAGCAACTACTGCTTTAGCTCGAACTTCTGAAGGAACCCCGGACTTTGACCACTTCCGTGCTGCTACAGATGGCCAATGGAGGCGATTTTACCGTTTGCTTGTTGAACTAGATAAGCAAAGGGGTGAGGCTTTGTCATTAATAGTTGATCCCAGGGGTGAGATGCCATGGGTTGTCTCGGCTGATGGCATCTCGGCTGTCCGAGATTGTAGTCCCTTGGAGCGAATATGGCACAATCCGGATGCTCCCCCGCCTGGCTTAGAATACCTATCTACTCTTTTGACCGCAGCCTCCACATTCCGGGAGACGGTCACTGATCAGTTGTTCCATAGCTTCAACTCAGTGTTATTAGGGCAACTCTACGAAGAACCATCATGTCTTCCGTCAGTAACGATGAAGAATTTGTATGACAAATGCGACTATTCGAACCAAGTTAGTGACGAAGATTACAACCAATTAATAACTAGCTTGGGCGGTGGATTCAGAGATGTTACTTTTCAGGTTTATGAAGCGTTACTGGAATCAATGGTTATACCGGCCTATGCAGCTAAACATCCATTACCTTTGGCAGATATTGGCAACAAATTAATTGTTAAAGGAGTGCAAGAAACGATCGAATTACATAGAGGGGTCTGCCTTGATCAGCTCCTGCTACTGATTTTTATCGAAGTAGAGATTAACCACGGAGACGATGGCGTTGCTCTTGAATCTGGCCAAATTTTCAACCAGCTCTTAATTATGTTAAAGAGACTTGAGCTTGTTTCTTGGCTTGCCAAAACACATATTGACTTGCCTCTAGCTAGTCGAGAGCGCTCTAACTCTTTAAATGAGTCGACATCTTCTGTGGCTAAGAAGTTGGTTCAATATGAAACCGTCACCGTCTTGGAGGGAGTTCATCGACACCTCTTCGGGCTCGACAGAAAAGTTTCAATGACTTCAGCTCTAACAGATTTCATAGTAGAAATTTGCAAACCTGACAGCAATATTGAATCCCCATCAGCTGTTATACAATGTTTCTTGTTGAAGCAAAACCGTGCTGATATTGCAATGGAATTTTCACGCTTTGCTGAACAGGATGCATTCTCAACATACATTCAAGGGAGGGTATGCCTAGCGGCAAATGATCCTCTTGCAGCATCCTTCCACTTCAAGAAAGCGGCTTTTGGAATGGGTAAGTCTCAATCAACACCTCTACATCGGTATTCATATTTACAATCTTCTAGCATATCCCGACCAAGGAAAACATATAAATATACACAGCTCCGGCTACCTTGACGAAACGGAAAAACAACTTCTACACGCGGGTCTCCCAGAATACTACTCACATATTGTCTCCCTCTACGACAAAGAAAAGGTCCACTCCTACGTAATCGACTTCTCCCGTCTCGCTCTCCAATTCATCAAACCCACCCACACCAATAGCCAAGCACTCCGCACAGAAATGAACAGTCGACTCTTCGCCGCAGCCCTCTACACCTCACGCTTTGAACTAGCTCATTCCATCCTCTTCCTCTTCACAGACACAGCACTACAAACATCATCTCTCCGCGCGCTCGTCACCAAAATGTGCGAAGCCAATCACGCTACACAACTCGTCTCACTCCCCTTCCTAGGTCTCCAAGACCAAGTCGATGACTTACTTGCCCAAAAATGCTCCAGTATCATAGAAGTCACGCACGGTATCCCCTACCATAAAATCTTATACGCATGGCGCATTCAACATAATGACTTCCGCGGCGCAGCAGCCATATCTCTCGAAAGACTACAGCGATTAAAACAATCAGCTGAAAGTGATAAGATACTAGGTGAAGAAGAAAATAACGATGGGAATGGGGAAACCCTAGTAACAAAACAATATGTAGCAGTGATTAATGCATTAAGTTGTGTAGATCCAAAGCAAGCGTGGATTTTATGTGAAGGGATTCAAATGGGCAAATCGAAGGGGGAGGTGAAGAGGAAAGTGGTTACGTTGGAGGATGTGAGGAGGGGGTATCAGGAGGAATTGGATAGGGTGGCGGCGATTGAGAATGGTCAGTTTACGTTGATGGGGAATGGGGG
>JWJB01010005.1:0-34361 GCA_000812895.1 Rutstroemia sydowiana | reverse complement strand
TTCTTTTTCTTTTTCAAGGCCACACGCCTCCAACATTCAATCCCGGGGGTCCATAAAGCGATGTAACCTTATGATCACTTATCATATCATATTATTCTTCCAACAACTTATGGAAGTAGTTCACATACTAGAGAACTATCGGCTTTCCTCCTCACTTCACAGAGATTTCAACTAAGTCACGACTAAAGTCGCTAGATAGCAAATCCGTATATATTATAGACTTTTTGTTGTAAAAAGACATGCATAATCGTTAACTTGAGGCGATAATGCACATAGATGTTCTCGAACGAAGGTTGATATCGGATGACATGAAGCTGTCTTAAAATTTAAATTGGCCAGCCTTGGTTCAAGGTTGGTTCAAGGATTGTTGGAAGGAGCGAACAATGTCGGTGGCTTTGCAGATATTGTCACCAACAATTGGGTTTCTTCGAATTCAATTACGCAGCTTAGTTAACATATTACCAGGTAAGCGTATAACAGAAAAAAACCACTTTATACATATCAGGGGGTAGGACATAGACTTACGAGGAGGTATCTCCAAGAGGTCTTAAATGCTATCAGGATATCTGGTTATTTATACGAGAGTATGGTTGTATGCGGACTGGGGCTTGGGACATACTCTTGGCCGGGTTTCCAGGTGTAGTTACCATACTGAAAGATCGCTGTTGTCGTACCGGGGATGGCTTCAACCCTTCTTCCGAGCTGTTCCTTCTCAATGAATCAGTATAATCAACTCAATAATCCATGTACACATAACATCCTGAGTTGATTCCAACAATAAGTATATCCTTTTCTATTGCCATCTCAATGTTTGTACATACAAATTTTCACAAATTGATTTTCTCCTTGTCGTTCCCTTTCTTCTAAGATGATGTCTACACTTGCCCTCTTCTCAAGGCAAATCATCATTTCGCCGGATAATGAAGGGCCTCTAGTGAATATTGCAAGTTGGATTGGGCTCACAGGGATGATAATGTCAGTTCTCGTGAGAATTGGCAGTAAATATTCAGTCGCTCGTCGATGGAACAAGGACGATATTCTAATCGTCGTTACCATGGTGGGCCATTCTGTTCAACTTCATGGACCTAACACTAACCATGAAGTAGTTCTTTGGTATAGCACACAGCATATTGGTCTCGAGGATGGTAGATAATGGCCTTGGTCAGAATGAAGATACGCTTAGTGATGGAAAGTTGGAACGATACCAGAAGTTCGGATACGCCTCACAACTGTTCTATATTCTAGCTCTATGTTTCGGGAAACTTTCTATCCTTACTTACCTGCGAGCTCTGGCACCAGAATCTCGGTACGCCGTCCTTAACCGTGCGATTGAGATCTTCGTAATAGTTTGGACCTTAAGCGCAGAGTTTGCCATAGCATTCCAATGTGAGTTGCCGCATCCATGGGCGATCTTATCTGCACAATGCTTCAATACTGTATGGTTGCTCTCCCATAAATTCGTTCTATTACTCTTACTAATTGGTTGTTGAGATTGTATTTTGGCTAATCATAGGGGTATTTGATATATTTACTGACTTTGCCATCGTTTGCCTCCCTGTTGTTCTGGTGTGGAACCTACAGATGCCTGTAAAGCGGAAATTGGTCGTTATTTGTGCATTTGGGACGAGAGCTTTGTAGGTGTACCTTGATCCTAGTTGCTCTGATATCCGCTGATGAACCCACTTCCTGCTTAGTCTCCTTCCCTTATCAATTATTCGACTCTACGTCCTCTCACATGAATCGTCACCTACCCTTCCAAACCAGACACTTGTCTCCTACCACAGCTATATGTGGACAACGATGCAGCTTAACTCAGCCATATTTTTTACATGTCTTCCATTCCTCAAACCCTTCATGGATTCCATAACCACCGGTGCGATGGCATCGACTGTAAAGCCCATGGACTCCTCTTACAGGAAATCGGGCTACAAGCTGAGCACGCTACTATCTTCACGGTCCGGGGGAAGATCTACCAGGATGAAAGCGTCAAGGGCGCATCAACATTTACGGACCATATCCTCTTTGCAAGATGAGGATATTAATTTCATTACCACCAGTCCTTCAAACATCTCGCCCAGGTTGGATGGCAGAGAATCCTCCATGACCAATTCCAAGCCTAACAAATCGGGGTGAGCTTCGACTCTTTCATTTTACACTCCCTACTCTCACATTCCGATTCTACGTTTCATCTCATGCTTCCTCCCACTCTCTTGATATATCTACTTCATCTCCTATTCATCTAAGTACATTCTATTGCCAGCAATTACTAACTCATCGATGTTGCCCCAGATTGCTAGAGGAGGAACCAAAAGAACTTAAGTTGAGGCCGGATGGCGCAACGAGTTTTGTACATATCAGGCGATCGACGACGAGAGAATGTGATCAGGCGGATACAAGTACAATTGGTAGTGAGAGGATGATCATTCGACATACAACAGAATGGGGTGTAAGAGAGTATTATGATGACGCCGGGAGAGATAGCCACTCCCCGCAGCCGGTGGAGCATTCTGAAATTCAAGAAACGACCCTCGACGGGGTGTAGAAAGATTAAAACGAGAGCGGGGTGTCCCTTGTTCGTTGGATGTGTTTTTCATTTAATTTTATTTTCAATTTGGAGCTACAAGCAATGTGATGGGATATGATTAATCAGGCCGGCCTACTACAATTCAAGAACTACAATTAATTAAGAGCGTAACATACTTGGGGAGTTATTGTTATTGTGATGATTAACGCAGAAAGCTGCGATATAATGGCCGTGTGCTGAATGATCGAGTGGAAGTTATTTAACTGCCCAGAGCACCCGGAATTAAAGAGTATTCCGGAGCTGTTTCCTTCACATCTTTGGGATATCTTTGCCCTTCGAGTGGTATGGTTTAGCATGTAACCATTCAATAATCCCTTCATATCTAACTGAGTGACTGAACAATGCGCTTTCACTATTTGTAAGTTATGAGCCTTGGTTCTAGTACATAACAAGTATAAAGCAGCAATTTAGGAACCATCAACCAGCCCTCTTGCTATCTATCGAAGTATCATGACCGAGTCCTTTGGTACACACACACTGTCAAATATCATGCTAAGCGCTTCCAGTCATCTCCAAAATCTTTATCCGTATACGAGCCGGTATGTAGTTTTCTGCTCGCACGGTAAAACTGCTACCGGTAATGATCTTGCGTATAATTCTGTTGAATATCATGTTAAGCACCTCGCAATTTTTTTCTTCCGCAAAATCAAGCTGTTTCGATTTTACGTGGTAGGAGAGCTGAGAGACACATTCATGAGCACCCAGTTAGGTGCTAGAACGGATCGAAGTTGGAGGAACTTTTCTACAGACAGCAGACACTTCGACTTGTCTACCATCCGCCCCCTTTTACCTCATCACCTCCACAAATTACCTTCTTTAGCATACCACATCCTGCGATCTGAAGAACTCCGCCGGGCAGGAATATACTTCGACAATGGATAAGAAGTGTAGGAAGGGTCGAAAAGGATTGGTCTTTGTGGCTCACCAAGCCCATGCAAGATGTCCGCACAGAATCATGCTGCGATGGATGTAGCTTCAATATTATATATTTGGAACGGCTCCAACTCTTAAATGGCTTCAGAACTGAATGGGCGTGTCGAATACTTAAATCACTATGGACGACAAGATCTTCCAAAACTTTTTCTCTAACTCCTTATGACACATATCCCCATTCATAGGTCACTTTAGCATACAAGTCTGCAACATTTCTTCTTCACGTTCAACTAACCAGTTACTACGTCCATCCATCATTTTCAATCGCATATTCTAATTGTCTTCTAAGTGGCGGCACAGCTTGATATCGATCGACATATGCTCAAAGGTTGCTAGACAAGGTAATTTAAACTAGTATGCAGGATATAAATACCGTCGCTACCATGCTATTGGGCCTCGGAAGAAGCTTTTGATTATATGAGCGAAAGAGAGCTGCGACTATATCCAGAAAAATAACTAAAGTCCAGGAGGTGAATCAGGAGGGATGCGGGACGTTGCGAAACGACCTTTTTGGCGCCGAGAAAGGTGCATTTCCTTCAAGAGATGGTGAATAAGTTTGTTGGTAAAATGAAGAAGGGAGGAGGAAGGGGTTACTCGATCTGAGGATACACTGCATACATATCTTCAAATCGAAGCAAGTCGATCGCCCTATCCTGTAAGTTGGAAGATGATATCAACGGAAGGCAGACACATCTGGCTGAGTCAGCTTGTCCAGCGAGGTCAGCCCAGACGTCCTTGAACATCTCAATAAACCGCCTCTCTATCGACAGCCAAGGTATTCAGAAAAAGCAGCAGAAGCCATACGAGAGAATACATTATTACTACGCCTGCTATTCGACCAGTATCCATTTTCAATTACAGAACTGTCGTCATAACCAACTGTTGGATGAAGAAAACAAACCCCCCGGAAAAAACACTAAGAATTTCTTATCAGCACCCTGTACCAGGATCTCGAGACAGCCTGAAGAACCCATAAAAATGGACACCATGAAATACTATCGCTCTCATATAGAAACATAACAAAGCATAAATGAGAGCAAAACCCCAAAATCATAAATCCCCTCCATCTATCCATCTCTTCTTGCCAAAATTGTAAATAGTATGAGTTCATCCAATCTTACTATGTAACCTACCTCATATTATAAACCCCAAACATTATACTGGTACCCGGTGAACAAACTTCCCTCAGCCAATCCATATTCCCCCAAAAACACCATATCTCCCCCGTGTATATAAAAGGAAAAATACAATCCTAACCACACTCTCCATCTTCAAAAAAAACGCCCTATAACTCCTATACGCGCTCGCGTCAGAAGCAAACTGTGCTAAAACTGCGGGGTGGGATGAACATTCTGTCTGTGCGCGAACTTTCAAACAAACGAGATGATATGATGCTTGTTATCAGAACTCTGCCTCTGCTAACACCCGTGGGGTTTTACTCTATCATTTTGATTTAATTTCTTTATTGTGATTTTTCCTGCTGGATGCTTTTAGCTTTTGTGAGGATACTTGTTGTTATTAGAAAGGTTTTGCAATATAAGGCTATACAATCGCTATATTTTGCTATATCGTTTTCGAATCGCAGATACTAATCTCAATTAACCACTAACTGCCAAAGCACAAACAAATAGCTCAAAGAAACAACATACACATAACTCGACCCCTTCCCACTCTCTTTCTCGAAATCTACACACTGCCCGAGAATCCACTCCTTCCAAGACACCAATCGACTCCTCAGCGAACCATACGATTTTGACTGCTTGGTGGTGTATGCGCCAGAGGTTGGAGTTAGTGGTATATAGTGTGAGGTGTTAGGGTATAGCTAGGTAGGGAAGAGTGAGTGGGATGGGGGTTTGTGAGATGCTGCGATAGGGGTAGTGGGGTGCTGGGAGAGGGGAAATAAAAGAGAGGGGGAGAAGAGGGGGAAGAGAGAATGGGTGGTGAGGAAATGGAATGCATGATGAAATGAGAGGGTTGTCTGAATTGGAGTAGCGGCAAGATTAAGAAACACGAATACAAATGTGGATAAGAAGTTTGGCAATGCTTTAGAAGGGGTCGGGGTGAGGCGGATTGAGGGGAATATCTGGGATGAAAGAATAACATCGGGAGGTAGATGGGTTGTAGAGGTTCTTTGAGAAGAGCGGGATGTTTGTATGGTTATGTGAGGGTTGCAAGTAGGGAGTTGGATCTAGTTGTGTTGAAGGGCTTGGGCTGTGTTGTTACCAGGGGAGTTGGAGTTTGATAGTCATACAGAGGGCGTGAACACGATTGAAGTGAATTAGATGGCAAGTGGCTTTCGCAATTCTAGTGATTATACGCGTGTGTTTTCATCCAATGGTGAATAGTGAATAGTGCAGTGAAGTAATGAGTATAGGTATGGGCACACCTTGCTGCGGGGTAGAAAGGGAAGCGGAAGTGTATACTCTGGTGCAAATGGACTTGTAGTAGATTGAATCCCCAGAATCCCCAGAATACCTTTCTTGTGATATCTATTCACTCGATTGTACTTCTCTCACCTACCCGGAACTCCCTATTCAATTCTGAATGATGTTTATTCATTCAATCGTACTTCTCTCCAATAAAACAAACCCCCATCACCATCCGGAAAATACTTAGTTATTCACATTGTATATCACTTCAAGTATACCACACTAACCTCATTATCATAACATACAAGAAGATCTCTAACTAAGCCAAATAGTAGAAACATCAAGCCCTCTTTCCCCGGCCTCTATACATATGCAATCCGAGAGAAAGATACTGCGAAAGAACTATTATATATCAAGCAAGGTAACCACTATCCTTAGCACAGAGAACTTACAATTAGCAACAAGTATAAGAGTAGAGTAGATACCCCTTTGTTAATCAAAGTTCTATTGCCTGTGCTATGTTACTTGGGGTCCTGATTGAGAGAGGGGAAACGAATATAATGAAAGTTGCTATCTGCCGGACGCAGACTAACACTGTAACAGTAGATAATATGTATTTTGGATATGTAAATAGGGGAAATGGGTGTCTGGTATCCATGAATTGATTGACGGTTTGTTGGGGGG
Organism: Rutstroemia sydowiana; assembly: GCA_000812895.1. Taxonomy (NCBI): domain Eukaryota; kingdom Fungi; phylum Ascomycota; class Leotiomycetes; order Helotiales; family Rutstroemiaceae; genus Rutstroemia; species Rutstroemia sydowiana. The sequence goes on along the minus strand of JWJB01010005.1, from coordinate 27,791 downwards.
ACGGAAATCTAACACTCACGATATGAATTCAGGGAAGAAGTCTAGGCACAAGTTCAAAGCAGACGAGAGTGAGAGCACAATGCACCACAACAGCTAGCAGATCTAACCTCTCAGCATCAAGGATGTTGTTTATCAGACGATATTGGGTAACATACCCCAAAGCCAAATCCCCCAAACGCAAAAGTCTCACAAATATCCATCATTGAAAACGGCATCCAAGGACATCCAGTCACTATGCAACTACAGCAATCGTATCATTCGGGGAAGCATCATATAAATCACATCAAAAGACACAGCATATCCATAAGTCAACACGAATATCATTCCCGAAGCCAAGAACCCAAAGTCAAGTCAAGTCAAGTCATCCCCCAACAAGCTACGCGCACGCATCACCGTGTATATCCTGAACGATTCCCGAACCCTTAAATAGTAAAGAAATGCTCAAATCATACTACACCCACTTGCTCAACTCGGCTTCTCTCTAAGACAGACAACAGACACAAAAATAGCCGATACCTCCGATATGATAGTTTACCATTATCCAAATCTCCTTGGTAGGTGAGTAGGGTAGGTGCGCACTGTAATAACTCCTCCAAACGCCAGCCAGCCAACAGCCACTCCAAAGAAACACTCGCTCGCTCAACAAGGGGGTATCAAAGTCATGATAGTATGCTGGTCTTTCCAGAAACCTTTTGCTTTACTTTGCTTATATATGTATATGTTGTGTTGGGCTTTCAGAATCGGTGTTGGAACGAGCGAGAGTGAGGAGAGGTGCATTTAAACGGCGGCAGCAAGAGAGGTCTTCTTGGGCGCAGCCTTCTTAGGGGCGGCTTTCTTGGCCGGTGCCTAAGAAAAGAACATGCGTTAGTTTGTTTTGTTTTTCAAGTGTAGGTGTTAGTAAAGGTGAGGTAAAACTTGCCTTCTTCTTTGGCTCAGCTACTGCCTTTGGCTCAACCACCGCCTTTGGCTCTTCTACTTTCTCTGCCTCTTCTTCCTCTACTGGCACTTCTGGCTCCTCCGACTTCTTCTTGGTCTCAAGGGCATCGGCAACCTTCTCCACAGCTTCAACGGCAGCAATCTCAGCGGTGGCTACAGCAGACTTAACCTATACATCATTAGCTCAATTGTGATTTCAAGCTTCTGCGCAATATACCTTGGAAGCAACCGACTTCTTTCCTGCCTTCTTTGGAGGAGCAGTCTTCTTCTCAACACCGGTAGGCTTTGCACCTGCGACGACCTTTGGTTTGGCAGCAGGCTTCTTAGCTGGTGCCGCCTTCTTGGCTGCTGGTACTTCGGCAGGAGAAACAGGTTTCTTGCCTATGAAGTTTGTTAACATTGATCATATACGCGAGTTTTTGCGACCGAAGTAAGTGATATGATCGAGGCGTCGAATTGTGTAACGGCGGTTGGCACTACAGGATGGGAAATTACTAACCATTCACCATAGAACGGGTAGTGCGTCCAGCAGGTGCAGACATTGTGTTCTAGATATGATTGTTAGTTACAATTTTAGGAAAATATAGAACGGGGAGAGAGAAGAGAATTCGGCGCAAAGATCGAGTCGCGTCAACAATGCGATCAGAATCGCGATATGATATGATAGATTACTTACTTTGTTTTGATTGTAATTAACTTAGTAGATTAAGATGGAAATAAAGTGAAGATAATCACGCGAAGCTGCACAATAGATGAGTGATAATTTGAAAGTTTTCGAAGTTGTTGTTGTGGTTTTTGGAAGAAGGAAAAAAAAAAGAGGGAAAATAGGTGCGAGATGTTGTGGTGTCCCAAACAACGAACCGCTAAGAGTGGCCCTTGATCTTCTTCTTCTATTGAAAGATATTTCGATTTCTTTTTTGGCTAAAATATACCAGTAAATGACATTTATTTATAAATTGTTAGAATCCTAATTTAATTCTTAATTATCTTTATCTTTTTATTCTTAAATATTTTGATTTATATTCTTAATTTATATTTGAATTATAGTTAATAAATCAACTTCATGTTCTCATCATTTATACCTTATACCAGTATTTCTTGATTTTTTGCTTTTCTTATTTCTTTCTAAATCAAATTCCAACATAATTTGATATAAAAAAAGATCATACAGAGAGAGTAGTTCTGTAAAATCATCACGTGGAAATAGAACATCGAACCTATATATCAAGAACTACCCCCCTGAGCCCTGACACATATAGTACCCTCAAAAAAGCCCTGGAAGCTGGATCTACCCGCTGGAAGCGAAAATCAGCGTTATCTCAAAGCTGTTGGCGGGCATGGTGGGGCAATAAAAGATGGCTGGGGCTAGGTTGGTATTGTAAACAGCGACTAAATAGCGCCCGCGATAAATAACAAAACAGGGTATGGGTTATCATCTATCCAGTGAAATTGCAGCTTCAATATAAAAGAACCAGTTCTTTACTTTATATCTGTCAGTACTCGTATACCAAAACATTCAAAATATCTTATTCGAATCCTTAGAAATTGGTAGGATTGAGGATTCACAATATACGAAGAAGAGTTTCATGATATAGTAGTATATCAGATGAAGAATAACCAATCTATTAAAGAGATATGATTAGATAAATGTGATTGACAACTTGTCAAGGGTGGGTGGGAAATTGAGATGTAAAAAAATAAAGCCGAGACTTCTAAGCGCAAGATATATAAACTTTCTTGATGTTCTTTGACATTATTATTGATATTGATATTGATATTGGTATTGAAATAGGATTTATATATGTATTCGTGAGTTTGTATATACGGTATATCTTTCTTAGTATCTGGAAGAGTTTCCATTTTGCCTACAATGAAAATAAGATGTTGGTTTCTTGACAATACAGCAACGGGAATTGGATCAAATTCCTTTCAAAAACCTACTGCCAAAGCTTCTTCTGTATTCGAACTAAAACCATTTCATTCATTCGAACCAATCTATCATCTAATCCAATTCAAACATATGAAAATGAGGAAACCACCTGAGCATCATATGAAATAAGACCCATTCACATCTCAAAAAGCCAATCTCTACTCTACTATTCCCTCTTCTTTCACTCCCAACAAATCTCACCCATTTGCACATCCAATTCTATTCGCGAATAATCACCACTACCCATTCCAACCAACTCACAGCTGCAACACTAAAAAAAAGATCTTCAATCGAATTAAAGTTAAATCTTTGATACACACACCATTACTATCAATTTTATAAAAACCGGCAGGAGAATGAAAAGAATGCCCTCAAAGATATTGCGCCCAGTATGAAATATATCCATGAGATTGATAATGCACATTGCACATTGCAACCGCCCGCAATGCCAGCTTGGCAATACTTACTCGGTATGCTTAAGTTTCCAATCCGAGTATATTTTGTATCTGCCATTGAATGAGCGAGTGTCTTGTCCTCCTTTCAGAATGAGGAATTGTATACAGGCAAACAATTTCTCAAATACCCTAACAGAAGAATTTCAAAATATAAACATAAGGTTACTGGTACTGGTACCAAGTAAATTCGTCAAATTTGTCAATAATACACTCATCATCTCCAATTCCTTCTTTCGCCAAAAAAAAAACATAACCAAATAATAATATACTCCGTATAGTATTGTACTCGGCACATCCATATCTATAATTCTAACACTCACTTTCAACTTCCCACTAAGAAGCCAAAACCCCAACTGACCACAAAAACAAAAAAAATGAACACTAATTCTTAAACTTGCACTTCACCGCTGAATCGATTGTTTCTCCTGCGCCATCCACATCAGTTCACCGCATCCATCCCCAATCGATCCATCTCAATTCTTTGCCCCCCAAAAGGAGGGGAAGAATGTTCAAAAATGAAGAAAAATCGAGTTGCTCCGTAAAATTGAGGAAGATATAGATAGGTCTTATATAATAAAATAAATAAAATAATTCTAACAATCTTTCAAGTTCTTTCCCCAAAAGAAATTCTTCTAGAACCTTGCCACCAGGCACCAGGTAATGACCTATCGTTTTTCTCTTATTAGTGGCATGGTTGGTATATACAGTATATTTTTGCTTTGGGAGAAATATGTTGAAAGTAGGGTAGAAAGGTAAAAAGTATAGAGGCTTGAGATTTATGTGAGGAGTAAATATGGTTAGTTTTGTTTTTCTGTTGCAATATGTATTGGACTTATCTCATCTCATCTCATTGTTATATTGCGTATATATAACTACATATCCGACAGGCAAGTGAATAAATAGACAGCTAATAATAATCCAGACAGCAATAATCTTGCACCAAACTCCAACAGTGAATCAAGATATCGTACTTCTTACAGTAGTGAATGATTTTGCTTGCATACAAAGTAAGTAAGTATATACTTGAATAGAATCAGTGATCAATAATAGTTTATAATATAACTGAATAGGAAGTATTAGAGTTTTGGAAAGTTCTATTGGGATAGGGAAGAGTTTGATTTTGATATGTGGTGTATTAATTTGGTTGAGGGATTGAGAGAGTGGGAGAGGAGAGGAATTCTCAATGGTGATGATGATGATGATGGTGATGGTGATGATGATGATGATGATGATGATGATGATGATGATGGTGATGGTGATGATGATGATGATGATGGTGATGTTGATGAGGAGGAATTGGAGTGGATTAGAGAGATGACGAGGAAGAGAAGATAATAATGAAAGAAGAAAGGAGAGATTGAGAAGAGTTAGAGAGAAGTAGAGAAGGGAGAGATAGGATGACTGGAGTGGGAGAACCCAGTACTGTAGCTAGCTAGCTCTCTGCTCTACCGATAATAGCGAGTAAAAGAAAAATAGCAAAACGATGAAATCCCAAATTCACCATCTCATAAACCTTTACCATTCCTTCATTCATTCATCCATTTACCTTAACCATATCCACTCACTCACGTACTCTCTTCAAAAAGACACAGATGAAAGCAACATTTCCATGTATTAGAAAACATTCAATGCACATAAGTTAATTTAATACATTTTTTCAATTCCCATTTTTTCATCCCTTCGGTAAACTCACTCCCTAATCTTTAAGTCAATTATCATATTCTTTCTTTCTCATAATACCCTTTCCATTCCCTTTCCCCTCCCCTGCCCTTAATATTCCATCCATCCGTCCCTTCATCTAACATCATTCCACATCTCACATACTTGTTCTATCAGCCCCGCGGCATCCGATATTTACAGACTCCCCTCCCCGTCCCGTTCCTTGCTCCTCACCCCGGAGTAAACGATTGATTATGCACAAAACAATAAGAAGGGACTTGGCATACAGACTCGCGTACGAAATGCTAGTACCAGTCCCGAAAAACCCGTCGCAATTTTTTATCATTGGTATTATAAAGAAAAGAAGAAAACGCCCAATTGTATCCGTCCAGATCCACTATTTAAGTGGACTAGATATGCAAGAATTAGCCTGAAAAACGCCTTAAATGGATGTTTTGAGGAAAGAAATGTATTCGTTGCTGGGTGATTGTATCTACACATGGATAGAAGAAATGTCGATAATGGCATGTATGGTACAGTCAAGTGGTGGGATGAGAATATCATAGAGTCTCAAAATCCATGTGACAATAAAGTCTGTAGCTTTTTTTGAGGTGAGTTTGTTTATGTAGAGGGTGCCCGAGGTGATGGTACGCTTAGTGTTGGTACTTCAGGGCTGACTTCTGGTATTTGTGATGGCGGCGCGCCCAGGTGTGCCGGGTTTTCAGTCACAATTGGATCATCTGGCTTGGTATCAGGATGAATCTGGACCTGATCCGACGTCTCCAATTCCGATCGGCCTTTGGTTCGCGTAAATCCCATAGAGTCGCTCTCATTGTAATTGCGTTCGATAGGTGACCACCCTGCTACACTTCCAGCAATAATACCTGCCATAACAGTGGTTGCGCCCAATGCCGAGTTTGATCGCGAACGCACACTTCGTCCTCGTCTTCGAGATTCGGGTGTTGGATGTGGGCTTCCAAAACTATCATCATTTTGAGGGTCTATCGGAGTATTTGGCGCAGTATTGTCTCTCGATCGAGAACCACTTCTAGACCGCGGAAGTATCTGGTCTCGAGTCTGTTGTATAGCAAACTTCAAATTGTTAAGTCGACCTCCCTTGACCTTCTTCAAAAAGCTCAGTTCTTCCTTGACATCTGCCAATGGTTTCGGGAATCGGAAATGTTCTTCCTCGTCTGAAATCATGACTTCTGGTGTCTTCGCCCGGTTCATCAAAGATTTAGGAACCATAGAAGCGCATAGCTCATCCGGGATAAGACGTATGACAGCCCCAACAACCAGGGAGATTGCCCCAAGTACGATGGAATATGCCCACTGAGCGGCATTCAAACGATGCTCAATATTGAAAGCCCGACCACCAACAAACATGATGAGGACTTGACCACCAACCATGACGACGTTGATTGCGACGAAAAACCAGTTCTTCGTTACACCTTCAAAGATATTAAACTTGTTATCGAGACGTCGGTTGCTATAACTCGTTAGCAAATGCAAGAAATGACTTGGACACTGGGTGATACTTACTTCCATTGGTTGAATATCTGCATCCATACGAAGGTGTTGAAAACGAGCGCGGGAAGCTGCTGGAGTTCACGCTCTGAGGAATACGACAGAATACTCGATGACCCGAAATACAAAAGTAAAGTGATGACTAGTTGATAGATTGCTTCACCAATAATCATTTTCCACATCGTGATTGTGATAAGAGGGGCTGACTTGGGATCTGGCTTTCGATCGAGTATGCTGGGAGTGGGAGGATCGGTTGCTAATGCAAGTGCAGCCATAGTATCCATAATAAGATTAACCCACAACAATTGCACAGCCGTGAGAACAGATTCCTCATCGCTATTAGAGACAGCAGTAATGAAGGTTAGAAGAACGGCTGTGATGTTTACAGTCAGCTGGAATTGTAGAAACTTCTTCACAGCATCATTGACAGCGCGTCCCCACATCATAGCCTTAACAATCGAGGCAAAATTATCATCCATGAGAATAATGGCGGAAGCTTCTTTTGCAACTTCGGTTCCAGCAATTCCCATTGAAAATCCAACGTCAGCTCTCTTCAAAGCAGGCGCATCATTAGTGCCATCACCGGTAACGGCAACGGTTTCGCCGAGCTTTTTAAGGGCTTTAACCAGATCTTCTTTATCCTTTGGGCTTGATCGTGCGAGAACTTGCAAACGCGGAATGATCTGCTCTTTTTTGCTGGAGGTTAAGTTGCGGAAAGCTGGACCTTCCATGACAAGGCCACCAGGAGTATAGATGCCGCACTCTTCGGCGATAGCTTTGGCAGTAACCATGTTGTCTCCAGTAACCATGCGAACAATAACGCCAGCCTTTTGGCATATGCGAACGGCTTCTGGAACACCTTCACGAAGTGGGTCCTGGATACCTACAATTCCCAATAGTACCATCTTTCTGAAGACGTCTTCAAACACAACCTGGTCCTTTTCGTCTTCAATGATTCGAGCACCCATAGCAGGCCATCTGTCGAAGTCGCGATAGATCATTGCAATAGTACGTAAAGATCGTGAAGCGTAGTTGTCAATGAGAGAGGTCAAAGTCTGTTTGTTCTCGGCTGTCATTTGTACGCTACTAGCATCCTTGGTGGGGTCGCGAATGATATCTGAACATTTTTCAAGTAGAATTTCCGAGGCACCCTTAACGTAGAGTCTGTATTTGCCATTATCAAGTCGAACAACGACGCCCATGCATTTTCTGCCAGAGTCGAACGGAAACAGCTGGATTATTTTAGCGTTTGCGCGTTCTTGATCAAGTGGTCTTATGCCCAATAGTTCGCGTGCAAAGAGCAAGAGAGCAGTTTCGGTCTTAGAGCCTACAAAGCTTTGCTCGCCATCGACCTCGCCCTCAAAAGCCGTGGAGTTCAAGACAATCGAATGCTTAAGTAACTCAGTCACTTCGGAGCCTAGGGTCGCAACCACTTCTTTGGGTGATATATTTTCTGTTGCCCCTTGTGGTTGCTTGCCTTTTGCAGGGTCGTCTGAAGCCGTTTCAATAGTTCCACCGAATCGAGAGCTGGTTCCCAAGGTACCCGCAACCACTTTCATTTTGTTTTGAGTCAATGTTCCAGTTTTATCAGAGCAAATGGTAGTTGCGTTTCCCATAACTTCACATGCCTTGAGGTGTCGTACCAAATTATTGTCTTTCAGCATACGCGTTGTAGCGAAAGCCAAGGCAAGTGTGACGGCAAGTGGCAACCCTTCGGGAACAGCGACGACAATGATTGTGACGGTGACGATGAAGATGCTGAGAAATTCTTGGCCCTTCTCGGTAGGTGTATTGTTGTTATGAGGTAAGCGAACCAAGAACTCGATGAACAAGACGATGAACAAAAGAAGACCTGCAGCTCCACCAAGTTTGGCAATGTACTCGGCTAGATTATTCAACTTAGATTGGAGTGGTGTCGATTCTGGATCTTCGCGTAAAGATACCAAAGTTTTTCCATACATGGAATTTACTCCAGTCGCGGTGACCAAGAATGTTCCCACACCTTCAGTGACCTGAGCCCCGGATAGAATGAATGGGTCTAGTTTTCGCAGGCTCTCGTGATTCTGGATGGCCGAGTAGACATCATCTGCGGGGCGTTTGCGAATGAGATCGGATTCTCCAGTCGTCTGAGACTCGTTGCAGATGACGTTGTGCCCTTCAATGAAAATACCATCCACGGGGATCATATCTCCAGGTTCCAAATGTAGCACATCACCAACCAGAACGTCAAATACAGAGACTTCCATCGTTTTTCCAGATCTGATGACGTTCACGTTTCGGTCCTCTTTCTTCTTGTTCAGCTTGACAAATTGACGTTCCTTCTGATAATCGTTAAGAGAGCCTACAACAACCACAACCACAATAGCAACTATGATCGCTACACCTTCCACCCACTCGATAGGAGGATTCTCTGCGTCATGTGCTGTACCAAAGGTTTGGTAAAGTCCAACGGCTAGAGAAATCGCTGCCGCAATCGACAACAGAATCAAGACTTTGTCATTGTAAGTGATCCACATAAGTTGCAAAAGACTCTTTCCTTTCTTTTCCGGCAGGCGATTGTCCTTGTATATGCGCTTCCTATCGGCGAATGCACCCGTGTTTCCTGGCGGCGTGGTATTGCCCGTCGAAGGTCTTGGCGTAACTTCGGCTATAGCTTGTTTTGAAGGTTTCGAGTCATCATTTGGATCCGGTGACCCTCGTGATACAGCCGCTGTCGCATCTTCGAACGATACAGTACCCTCCAGTCGCTCTTCATCCAAACTCAAACCGCTTTGCCTATTTGTCCGCAATCCTTTCTCCAAACCCGCAAGACCTCCAAGAGCATAGAACGCAGACAAGCTTTTACCATTGACCAGTTTGTTAAGTTGCCCTTGGGAGAATGCGAAATTGTTGTTTTCAACCTCAAAATCTTCCTCCGTCCCTAGATCTGGCTTAAGAGCATCGGCGTCATTCATTATTTCATTATTTCCGTCTAGATGCCTGTCTTTGTCGTTGGCTGAGCTTCCGGCGCATGTTTCCCCACTGTAGTTCGTACTGGAATGATTGCCATCGTCTGATCCAACAGAGTTTTGACGCGATCGAAGGCCGGGGACAGCGAGAAACCCTCCATTCAAATCCCCCCTAGAAGTTGGCGAAGAAACATTATGAGGCGAGGTTGGTCTACTTTCCCGACTTTCAAAAGACGCTGTACCTCTCAACTCTGGTATTGATGACCTGCTTGCATGACTTGTTTGATGTCCTAGAGATTGGGATCCTGCTCCATCGTAGGCCGGCGGGCCATTCATGTCGCCCCGTAAAGACGAAGGGGACCGTAAAGAGGAAGGTGAACTAGACAAAGCCCTCAAACCAACTGCATCGCGGTCCATTTCCTGAGGTGGACTCATATTACTAACAGCAGAAGTATCGATTGTGATCGTAGGACTATTCATAAGTTAGTGATACGAACCGGGAACGGTGGTATGTATAGTCGATGGGGCTGTACTAACGCCCTTTGCCTTCTTGCCCCAGGACTTGGAACTGGTGAAGTTCCAGCTGCATCTGCCATGATTATTTTAGCTTGGCCTTAAGTTTTTCCCTTTGTTTCGTCAGCACAATGCCCGAGGCGCAGAGCCTTGGCTGATAGTTGATAGGTGAAAGTTAGATCACGAAGGCATCGAACAGGGCTGTGTCGACTGAAGTCAAAGGTCTAAGTTCACAAATGATATATAAGCCAAGGTTCCTTAAGTGTATAAAACTGTAATCTCCGGGAATTTATAGCCAAGAAGATGAACGTATCCTTCACTAAAGGATCATCGCAGTTATGACAGCAATATCCAAAATGAGTTTATGAAGGTGTGAATGGCGAATATCAGCCATGAATCAATGAATTGCTCACCGGGACTATGTTTTTATTAAACAATCCGCAATCACGCTAAAGAATATTTTTTATGAATCCGTTGCGTTGGCGGTCAATTGATTAGAATCTCTTGGAAGGTAGGCGCAGTGTAAAATGATTAAAAGTTTAAAGGATCGTAACACTCAATTCAACTTCATCAAAAGTCGAAGAGTTAAGACAACAATTACTGGTGATACCTCTCTCCCGCAAAGACAGACCGATAGGAGAATATTAAGGAAGGAAATCGGTTGTTGTAAGAGAGGTTCAAGATATCGATAAGAAGTAGTTTTACTTTCTTCTTCTTCTTCCAATTTTCACCCAAGTAAAGAAAAAGGATTTCAAGGAGGTATAATCATTCGTATGATATGACCATTTTTCATAATAAGAAGTAAAAAAGTTCCTTGTACACATAGAAAATAATAGCCATGTAGTATATAATTTACCCATATTTCCCGCCCTCTTCGATTTTAAAATGCCAAGACATTCATTGAGGCAGTGCAAAATACTTTTTGATTTTTTTGGGTTTAGATCTCCTTCAAGGCCCCTCAAAGAGCGTTTATGGAAGAAATTTAAAGAGAATTATTAACAAATCAACAAACCATGTAAATTGATCTTCCAATAAATTTCCCTAAATGACAAGGTGGAGACGATTAAATCTACGGCGGTATGGGAAAATCTTATGAAAACAACAAAAACAACAGAGAGACATTTCTTTTTTTTATTACAGTATAAATTTATGATATACTGTAGATATAAAATTATATTAAAAATTAAAAATTAGAAATCTTTTGAAGATATTCAAGTTCATTTGCAATAAAAGTTTACTAGTAAAGTAAACATCTCCAGCTGTTTAGATGATTATTATCCTAAACTTTAACGGTACAGACCGTACCAGTACAGACCATACCAGTACAGACCAGACCGTACAATACAAATTTACTGGTAAATATAAATATGCAAGATTTCTTCGGACACCAAATTGGATTGACCCGCTTATGCAATTTTATGAGACTTGAACCTTGATCTCTAAAACTTTATCGTAGAATCTTTACTTATATAAGTTTAAATGATGTGGAGTAGGATCAAGTTAAACTAATTAAAGTAATAAATTTCAAGATAGAGTATTAATTTATGGAACCCTTTTTTTTATATTCTTCTTCCTTCGGAATTCGATGTATGTAATCATTTATCAACTTCATCTACCACTGCTAGTAGCTACCCTTCCCCCCTTCCGTACTTACTATAGGTAAGTTGCCGATGTTTATCATGAAATCAATATTCTTAAGTGATTCATCTAGTTCGTACGAGCATCATATAACGATATATCTACATTGTACCTGGTACAGTTTTTATATTATATGTACTGACAAGAATGATGAGGCTTTCAATCATATCTCAAATCTCAAACCTCGTACCATACCGGTATGTTAAAATCAACTCACATTTCATTCGAATCAAGCCATAGCCAAGGCCCGGCCAGCATCTTCTTAGAGAAATAAGGTTCTACCAGTAAATGGAAATCTCACGATAAGATACCAAGAAGAAAACAACTCAACCATACAATTACCCTCGTACGTACAAATCCATGAGAGAATGTTGTCGTTGTCAAGACGTCCGAAATGAAGGGACTTCGTCGTTTTATCCAATCATTCAAGATGAGGCATTTCGTCGCGGGTAAATCCTTTATCAAATTATTCCAAGGTTATTCTCTCCTGCATCTGTTCCTTGGGTATGAATAATGGAGAGAATACTCTCTGAGTTGTACATTATCATATCTACGCGGTAAACCCCTCTCTTCTATCCACCAAAGGAAAAAACCATACTTCGTACACGGGAACACCATACTGTACTTCAAACTCAGATAATTAGTTACAGTTACTACTCGTATGATAAGTATGAAAGAAGACTTTCTCTCCGCATTTAACACTCGGCAGCACTAAACCCAATGACGGCCCGGTAAAAATTCGAACTTAAGCACCAGAAGCAAAACCATGTTGTCAGAACCCAATCATAAGGTTCAGAGTGAGCATTTTATCACAAATGTTACAAACAATGTTTGATGATTCGTTCACATACATAGTGATAGTGCCGGAAGATATCACAAAATCAAGGATCATCTGCACCACATCTTTAAGAGAAGGCTGTATTTATTTGAACCATTATTGGTTATATGCAATTTAATTCTTATTCAAGGCTTATGGCTGGACGCCGGCGTCATAACTCGAAACACAAAAGAGCTTATGTGGGCTGCTTTCCCATGTGCTCCTTAGAACTATCGCTTACACTGTACATTTTTATATGCAGTACTAGTAGTAACCTCAATACTTAGACGACACGCCATCATTGTATTCCATAATATATATGCAGAATGTGGATCCTTCATTTTGCTTCATCAGGCGCTTTCTCCCATTCATGGTTTCGTCTTTGGTCCATCGTCCATTTTAATAATGATCTAATTCGCTTCAGCATTTGCCCCCTCTTCTCCTCTTCTAGAAATTCTCCAACTCCAACCCCTTTGCTTATTTTCTTTTACCTCGCGTTAAACTTTCCGCCCAGAGCAATGCCCCTCTTGGCTATGCTTGGCCAATGAAATTACCCAAATACCTTTTTGTAAAATTTATTACACTTATCAAAGTCAAACAACCAAACAAACGAATAAAGAAACAAACAAACGGCAGTCAATGGAAACATCAATGTTTTCCAGGAAAATCAAAACAAGTTTCCACATTTATGGTATTCTAGAAGCCCAACGATATGTTACACGGAACCCCAATATCGGCTTAGTCATTCATTGCGCTTATCTGCATGCAGAAACATGGACAGGCACTTCTAGAAGGCTTTTCAGGAGGCGAAAATTTGCCTTTCCTTCTTCTTACCCATTGGGCAATCAACTCATACATCCTCATTTGCTGCAAGGTGGCGACAGTGTAGCGATGAAAGAAAGGGGCGCAGTCAAATCCTCTGACCTTCCAAGACCAATAAAAGGCTTGAAACTGATGAAATAGTGCAACATTTTTAAGGGTCAAATTGATACAAGTCTATGTTGTTCAGCAGGATAGAAATGGCAGTGTAAGCTCTAGATCCAATCTCTAGAAATGATTACCAGTCGTGGAGACATTCCAATCATCATACTAATGCCGAAATCATACGGAAGTATATGTGAACCGATTTTAATTCGACAACTCCACGGCTACATAGGGACAAAGGACTACGAATCTTCTAAGCCACCACACGAAATTTTCATCTGTTTATATTGATGTGTCTCCGGGTTTGGAGATTATTTGATGGCGAATACGAAAGGTAGTACCGGTACTTGGCCGATCACACCTTACACTGGAATGAATTTGAGATAGGCTATCGGACTTCCATCGCTTGCCCCGCGATGAAGAATTTCTCAGCCACAAGGGTCTGTGATATCAAGCTTCCGACTAGCCCGCCAGATAATATCATCATCAGTAAGAGCTTCCAAGTGTAAGCTATTCGAGTGCAAACTGTTGAGACTCGGGAGTAAGAACCCCTTTACTATTACAAGCAAGGGCAGTAGACAAGAAAACAGGGGCTGAAAAAAATACACAGCCACATCTCGTACTCAATAATTGGTTTTGACATGAAGCATTAATATCAAATTTCAAAAAACCATCTCCCTCCCCACATTCGTATGCTTTAAAATACTGTACGACCGTTAGGATATCAAAGCTCATCGCCTTGCGCTTGGGAAGCCCCACAACTATCTACTATCGTATCGTACACAAAACTACTAGTAAGTAAGCGTACTTGTATGTACAAGGTACATTCCGCACGGGAATTGCCATTGGCACCCGCTGGTTCACCATAGCCTCATTCATATAAGCACTATTTGGAGCTAAGTAGATGAACAGAGCTACGGTATATTAGTTCTCGGTAGATGAGTTATGTACCCATTGGATCGGATCGCATGGGGTATATCATACTGTATCTCACCACTCTTGGGATCTTGGAATTTTTTGAATCTTGGAATCTTGGAATCTAGGGTTGGTAAATTACCAACACCAATGCGATGTACACACGTAATGATTTACGTACAAATCTCAATATATTGTGCGTTAATTTGCCCAATCGGGTTGTGTCCAAGGCCAGGCCAGCGCCAAGGGCCTTGTTGATATTGATGTCGAGTGGTAATGTTAGCTGTTGCTGTTATGTTTCGCTTCGCCGCAATGAATGCGCTGGTGATAATTTCGATTTCTCTGGGCTCTGGTCTGGGCACTCTTTCTTCAGAATTTCCTTTTTGGGTGGTGGCTTGGAGATCTTCACCGCTAGTTATTTTGAGATTAATCTGAGATGTTCAATGTTATATACGATATTTTGTATATGTGCTTTCGCTGCGATCCTTTGGCTTGCATGGAACAATCGTGTAATGAATCCTGAATCGGCATAGGTTTGGGGCGAGAGGTTTCTTAGTTGTTGTTATAGGTGCATTGGATATACGACGACTTAGCAGATGGATTGGAAATACCTACTTGTATTAGAATTAGATGCTGAGAGATCATCTACTCAGCCTCCTTCCAGTGAGTATTTGCGCCTGGTTCGCAGAGTCGCATCTGTACAGAACATCTGGTAGATTACTCTCACCTGCCACCTTTTACATTTCCCTCTCACATTTGACTCTCACTCACCTTCACATCCACATCATCTCAACAATACCACAATACCAACCTCCCCACCATCAGGCTTTCCGAGGACCCTGCAAAACAGAATCTCGCATCTAGACTAAACCACTCCTTCACACTTCACACCTACACCCTCAACTTACAATAAAACCACCTGTTCTCTATCTCCTTCACCACAGTACTAGTCATCCATGTCCTGCATCTCGTATACACTTCTTCCAATCCCTAACTGCAAAATCTTTTTCTTCAGTCTCTACGATTCATGAATCTACATTCTCTTCGTAGCCCGTTAAACCCATGATGCATAGTGTCTGCATTGCATATCTGGTATGGTATCTACTGTTTTTACATTTCTATTACTGCGAGTGATGACCAAGTTCAACTCGAACATATGACAATGATAGATGGGATATGGCCTATAATGCTATGATCGTGGTAGCCATCGTGTAGAAGAGTGTGAGTACCAGATACTCATCTGTAGCGCCGCAACGACAATAAGAGATGATATATCAAGGGGACTTTTCACGGCATGTCCGGGCAAGCTCTACTTCTACTTCTACTCACATATATCACGCAGGAAGCATGCATAGCAGATAAGATCGTGTGCGAGTTCCATGCAGCACAATTAAGTCCAATTCGTTTGAATTCTAGGTAGAAACAAAGATAATGTAGTTTGATAATAAACAACCAGGAAAACTACAGTAGATCTCCCTGCGCCTCTTATCTCTCGTTGACTGCCTTGAGTGAATATATACTTATTACTCACCGGAGGTACGACTCAACATCAAATACTAGTACACATCCAGAACCCCCACCAGAGATACAATACCTCGCTGTAGAATTTATCATCTTTCATTCTAAAATTGCCAATCAGCATTCATATCATTTCTCAATCATCATACGCAGAGCGAGTCTTGTATCGGAATTTGAGTCTACCCATCTATTCCGTCCTACCACTGCACTTCGTATCAGAAGAAGTAAAAACAAAGCTTTGTATTGATTTTCTACTTCTGATTCTCATACTAAATCAAGCTCATACGCGTCTTTGAACCATTTTTGTTGTCCGTGTTGGAACCAAGTGAATGATACTGATGGATTGATCATGGTTGCGTGGCGGTAATTTACGATTTGTATTAGAATTCGAGATTTGGATTGTTTCCGGTGGTGACTATGAAAGAAATAAAATAAAATAAAATAAAACATTTTTAATAGCTTTATCAAAGTAGAATTTCGTTATATATACTAGATGTCTAGGGGTAAAAGAGATGATATACCTATCTCAATCATCACAACAATCCTACCTTACATACACGCAGTACCAACCTCCCATCCTAACAATATAACCACCAATAAACTCCCAACCCCCCATCGAGAGAGGTTACCCATAAACCGGTCAAATGGCGTAGTGGTTAACCTCTCGTAAACGAAAAACCTTCGAGTTTCTATATGCGTCTATCACCATATAGTTTTCGGTAGAGTTCACCCTCGGATAGGTTGGTTACTCTGTAATAGAAAAAATCCCGTCGACGGGGTTTCTATATGCTCATCGAAAGGTGGGTGTGTAGTTTTTGTTTTTTTGGATCTTGGATTTTCGTTTGGGATGGTTGTGGTTGACTTAGTGAATTTTGTGGATGTGGTGTTATTGGGAAATTTTACGCGTTCTCATCTGATGTTTAGTATTTTGGTGGTATGGATCCTACCTTTCTTTCACCTGATATCTCTACTTCGCCAGGGTTTAGTGGAATGGGAAAAAATGGAAGTGCTTCAAGTGTGAAGTGATATTGCCAAAGTGTGAGGTGAGCGAGACGAGTCAATAGCATGAGATGAGCACTGCAACCGAACCTTTGTAATTCGATTCCAACTTCACCTTTGTTGCATATCTATAAAACTGTTTCATCTGATCATCACCAGTCTGAAGTGATAGATGTCTCCCGAGTCCACTGAGCTTCCACCCACTCTCTCATAGCTCTACCCAGTTAGGAAGATCTCCACCGTATGATAATCCAATCACCTACCCAAATTCACTTCCAATTCTGTGATCTCTTCACCTTCCAACACAAACCATAGTGAATCTCCCAAAACCCGAATTGTTGCACATCTACGAAAATTTTGAAATTCCAAAATCCCAAAAGCTCAATCTCATTTTGCTTCACAACCGCATCTCAGAATTCCTTTAAATTGTGTGTAATGATCAATTCGTATCCGGGGAATGTATTCCAGGTCTTGGAATGGGGTACGCAGCTCAATTGTGGATGTTGGACATAGTTGAAGATTTGATGGAGGTTTTGGAGATTGTAAATAAAACTGAACCTCGGTACTTTTGATTCGTTTGATATTCACTTCTTCGAGTGGATTTTGATATTTGGACCTTTGCTGGATGTTTTCACTTTAGAAATCGTCCGAGTTACTTTTTATAGGTCATTTGTATGTGCCACGTCTGAAGTCGACTAGGTTTTCGTCCGATGTTATGTTGCTTTCTTTATCTGCAGTCTTGATGGCAAGGCATATCATATCTACTATGCAACAATTGCACTACATCCACAGCTTGCAGTGACAAAATATATACGAAAATTATTGGCTTCACAATTACTATCCACTCAGATAGAGGTAGAATCTTCGATCTCTTACGGACTTTGCAACCAGTCGCATATGATTGAGAGTTTGAGTTCGTTTTGATAGGCCTGTCTGACAGACTCCTTGAATCTGTTGCATTGAATACAGGCTGGAATACTGGTTCTCCTTCAATTGGTGAGCAGATACACGCAAGCTACAACCAGTCTGTTCCAATAATTGTACATAGCAGAACTTTTATGTATGGGAGATATAATAAATGCAGACTCATGTATGTAAATGCGGGAAATGGAATTGTATTCGCAATGAGATGACAGAAAGCTAGAAGCATTTAGGCGCGAAACGATATTGCAAGCCTTCACAGAAAGCCTTTGCTATATA
Organism: Rutstroemia sydowiana; assembly: GCA_000812895.1. NCBI lineage: Eukaryota > Fungi > Ascomycota > Leotiomycetes > Helotiales > Rutstroemiaceae > Rutstroemia > Rutstroemia sydowiana. The sequence continues at coordinate 9,812 of JWJB01010005.1, read as the reverse complement.
TTTACATGCGCCTGTATCGATGACAGTTATAATTGCGCAAGAAACAATTACAAGTGTTTTTAAATATCTACTTAGATAGACATTTATATATGCAAATAAACTTATTCGCAATTTGTCAAAACAGAAACTGTAAGATCCAACTGAAAGCTCTTAAGATATACGAATAGAAGAAACTGGTTACAGATTATGGAAGGGCTATATAGAAGATTAGATGGCCTCTAAATACCTACTAGTCAACCTATAGACAGTATTTATTGGCTAGTACTTTGTTTATTATTGAGACACGATACTACTAGTACTAGGTAGATGATGAAACTGAGCTTCGCATAGTCCTCATTTAGTAAAAGTGCCTATGTTATCAATATACAAAGCGTAGAGACCTGTACAGAAGCATTGAGGCCTTTAAGAAAGGATATGAAGAGAATGATATATATTATATCTTCCAGAATATAAATTTAAGTGAATATATTTTATATACGAATTAAACATTTAAATGGTAATTATATCAAAAATTTAAAAACAGATATAAGTAGAAGTTAAAAAGCATACGTAAAATCTATAATAGGAATAGTGTTTAGTTAGCGAAGTCAATTTAAATTAATAAAAACTATTAAAAATATTAGCAGTAGAACTTTCTTGTTTTAGAAGGTTATTATTTCTTTCTCCACTTCATGTGGTCTGTCTTTCCATCTCCTACACTCCATTCTTACATTTCGGCCAACCAACTTCCAAGTCTTCCTTAATAAAAAATATAAAAAGGGGACAAAAAGGGATTTTGTAAAATAAATTCCTTTATTGAAAGATGGAAACTACTACTTTGGCTAGTGGTGTTCGACGTCCTGTTAAACCGCCAGTTATGCGGGTTATTAATTTGGAAAGTAGTGATGAGGAAGATTCGGAAACCGATCGAAAGCTTGTTGGCGGCATAATACATGACACTTCACGTGTCAAGACAAACACCCAAAATACACGCGTTGGTGTTACAAAAGCCAAGCAAGATTTTGATGAAGAAAATGAAGAAATAGCAAAAGGAAGTGATGATAGTGATGATGATGAAGAAGGATGGGATATAGAAAGTATTTTTGAAGATACTTTAGAAGAATTGGCTGATGATGAATTATTAGAAAATGGTAAGTTTTTGAATATCGATATTTCAATATCTTCATCCCAAAAGAATTTAAAAAAATGCTAAAAATAGAAAACAGAATTACCGGAATCGTGCACTCTTGAAGAAGCGCAACAATTTCGACTTGATCTTCGACAATTTGGTCCAGCAGAATTCTGTAACAAAACCGTTCATAAGGGAACAATTACAGCCAAAAAGTTGTTGACTGCCTTTGGTATTCGTCCACCTTATTATCTCGAAGGTAGCTCCGATGACGCTTATTATAGCCTTTTGAGCTTGGCTTTAAGTCGAGAATTATCCAAACGTGTCAAACTTCCTCAATACAACACTGTTGATGATGTTGTTAAACTCCTCCAAAGATCAAAAAAGATTATTGTTCTTACGGGCGCTGGAGTTTCGACTTCACTTGGTATCCCAGATTTTCGATCGAAAGATATTGGACTTTATGCCCAGTTAGAACATCTCGGTCTTAGTGATCCTCAAGAGGTATTCGACATCGATTTGTTTAGAAAAGATCCAACCATATTCTATTCTGTCGCCAAAGACATTCTTCCCACTACCGTTAGATACTCGCCAACCCACAAGTTCATCTGGCTCCTTCAGAACAAAGGCAAGCTTCTCACGAATTATACTCAAAACATCGACAATATCGAGAGCGTTGCTGGTATTCTTCCAGAGAAGATTATCCAGTGCCATGGGTCCTTTGCCTCCGCGTCGTGTTTGAAATGTGGCAAAAAGGTGAAAGGTGAAGCGATCTTCGACGAAATCCGAGCCGGCGTAATCCCCAGATGCAAGCAATGCCCAGTGGAAGCCACCCGCCCAACGCAAACCTTGAAACGTAAGCGATCGTCAAACGGACCCGACAAGAAGCGTCGTCGCCATGCCGACTCAGATGACGATGAAGATGATAACATTCCCGAAGCTGGGATCATGAAGCCAGATATCACGTTCTTTGGAGAGCAGTTACCAGACCATTTTTCAGAACGATTGAGCCAGCACGATAGAGATCAAGTCGATCTCGTCATCACAATTGGAACATCCCTGAAAGTTGCGCCAGTGAGCGATGTGGTTCCCTATCTCCCCGCTCATGTACCCCAAATCTACATTAGTCGCGAGCCCGTTGGACACGTTAATTTCGACGTCGATCTCTTGGGAGACTGCGATGTTGTAGTCTCGGCACTTTGCAAGGCCGCAGGCTGGAATTTGGAACATGAGATGATCCCCAAAAATCAGGAGATCGATATCACAACAGACAAAGATTTCCCAAGTCGGCATTACTTCAAGCAGAAGAAATGAAGCATCGATTGATAAGAGGCTACTAAGATTAATCTTAGATAATTCTATCACGATTAAAGAGAATCAACAACTGGCATAGGCATCGACCACGGCTCGCATATTCAAAGCTTCAAAACGCGACTCTACATTTAAACCCCCCAAAACACATGCCGACATCACCCTACAACATAGCATGACCATGACCGACTCGTCTAACTAGCCTGCAGGTACTATTTCATATACCCTTTGCGACTTCACGGCTTTTGACTAAGCTATCTCGTCAGCATCTTTAGATTTCTTGTCCTCTAGTTCATTTTCATTGGGAGCGGGCGTTTACATCTCGTATCGAAACTCTTGCTGGAGCTTCTGTCCTTTTGCCTTAAGCGTGCGTTCATAGATTTCTTGTTTTATGCATACAATATCACAATTCTCTTTTCATGAATGTGTAGGGAAAGTGGGAGGAGTTTAAGTCGTTACCTTACTTTGCGTTTGAAGGGAGGAACAGGGTTTTAAGAGATTTGCACGCAAACATTGATGTTGTAAACCTACACAGGTATGAGAAGATATTTGTAGAGGATTGGGATAGTATGGATATATGATAGAGTAAATTTTATTAAGCAATTCAAGATGATATGATACCAACAATAATGATTGATGGTCTTTGCCCCCAAGTTCCCAAGCTACCCAACAACTCAATGAATTTTCTCATTGTGGATTCTATTTAATTTTTGGTACTAAATTCCATATTGGTACCTAAGGTGATTGGTTGACCAGAATAAAGATATACCTACCTACTTATATACGGATTAGTGGTTCTATAACTAGTGACATGCACGGGGCATTATGAAGACCTAGAGTATAAAATACAAAACCATTTTGGGCATGAATTAATGCCATTGTTGCAATTGTTGCCACTATTTCCATTATTAGTCCCCCTACCGACGACCGACCGGTATTTGAAAATGTATTTTGCTTAGGGTAAGGTAACTAAAGGTTAAACTCCTTAGGTACCTGAAGACAAATTCTCCATAAATTTAGTTAAGTTCTTTAGAAAAATACAAGTGGAGAAGGAAACATTAACTTCTTTTAAATTCATCCCATCTAATAAATATCACATTTCAATTGCCATGATAATTAATTAATTATCATGTTAAACTTTCAATTGAGTCGGAAATGATTTTAAATTTTACCTTATCTACCTTAGTATCTGAGTACTACTAGTACTTGACTTGTATTTTAAGTAGCTCTTCCCAGTTCTACCCCAGATTCCGAAACAATGGCTCATCCCAACAACGACAACAAAGACAATGATGAAGCAACTCCAACATCCCCTCATATACTTTTCACTTCATCAACATTTGCACAGCCTTCAGGTCAAAGAGTTACACATTCAATTGATGATATAGCACATTTACATCGAAGGTTTAATAGACCTATTCACATTAGAGCAACGACAAATGACAGACATATTCGACTTCAAGACCATGTGGGAACCCCAACAAAATCTCCGGCCTCTAGTATTTATATGGGATCATATACTCCTCGGCGTTCAAGATCTATAGCTGGCTCGAGACCTGGATCCATCAAAAGTCCTGCTGCATCAACACCGGCATCACCAAGAAGTAGTTTTAGTGGCAATATCAATCATAGACATTTATCCAGTCTTTTACAGGATTTAAACTTGGATCTCGAAACCTATGGCGTAGAAGAATTGAGAGATGGCTTCTTCGATGCTGCATTCTTCAAACCTCAAAAACCAAACCATGAAGATCTCATGAGAGATGCGGAATTTACACTTCCAGCAGCTTTTAATAAGAAACATCCATTGTCATTGAAACACTTCTTTCCTAGACAATGGCGCGGATTAAAAGAGATCACCATGCAATTGGTGACTACTCGAGCTGGTATGCTATATTGAGTCTACACCGGCGAAGTCATGGCTATCAATTGCTAATATGTCTAACAGGAATCAAACTTGCCAAGTCATTTTTACCATTTTTTATATCTTATATTCTTTGTCTGATTCCTTTTATAAGGAACTGGCTTGGTCGGTATTACTATATCATGGTTATATCTGCTATTCTCAACCATCCTGGCCGAAGCATTGGCGCACAGATTGATGGTGCAATATTGACCATTTTAGGGACTGCCGGTGGGCTTGGATGGGGTTCCTTTGCGTTATGGTTGTCTGATTCGACTGGGCCCGCGAGGAGAGGGTATGGTGGGATTTTGGCGGCTTTTCTCGTTATTTTTATGGGGTTTATCGCGGCTCTTCGTTCATACTATATCCGAATGTATCAACTTGTGTTGTGTGCTGGCATCGCAGTTATTTACACCGTCCTGGCTGATACTTCAACAAGTATTCAATGGCAAAAGTTGTTTGATTATGGCATTCCTTTCGTGCTAGGTCAATGTCTTTGTCTCCTGGTGTGCTGTCTTGTGAGCAAATCCTACGCCTTACAAACTCATTGGTGCTTGCCGAGTTACAGAGTCTAAGATACAGTTTTGCTAATACAAGCTTTCAGGTGGTTCCAGATGCTGGAGCAAGGTCATTAGCTGTGAGCTTGCACGGTGCTTTTGATGTCATGCAAAAAGGCCTCCTACTTCCACAACCGAATCCTGTCTATACACACAGGCAACTGGCATTAACGTTCGTCAATCTCTCCCAGGCTTACAGAGATTTAGTTCTTGATATATCTTTGACTCGTTTCAAACCCTCGGATGTTCTAGTATTGCGTAATCTTATGCAAGCAGTGGTGAGATCCTTATTATCTTTGAGAATGGAATCTCATTTATTTGAACGCTTCGAGAGTGACGGGACAGATACTCCTCTTTCGCCTGATACCTCAGCACTCAGTATTCGACGTTTTCAGTCTGCTTCTGTAATAAATATCGATGGACCAAGGCGTCCGAAGCTTCGACGATGGGATACGGAGGACCGAGCAGTGGAGTTGGTGGCCGGCAGGCTTGCCGAACCTACTTCGGATTTACTGGAATGTATCAAGACATCTTTGCAGAGATGTGATGCTGTTTTAATGGATATGTCTGGTCACAGAGTATTTCTTGGGCCTCCAAAAGACGTTTCCGACGATATTGTGGGTGCAATAACACGCATTCGCAAAGCCCAGATCAAATATGATGAAGAGGAAGAAAAGTAAGTATGGCACTCTACATGTGTTGCTATTCCTTGCTCTGCAGCATTGAAGATATGGCAGCAAGTGTAGAATGTCCTTCTTCTCACAAACTCTCGACTAATCGGCATCATAGGTTACTCAAGAATCCATCACTTCCTCCAACATATTCCGATAATCCTGAAGTTGTGGAGATCTTCCTATTTGTACATCCTATCAGACAAGCCGCAAATACTGCAGAAGCCCTACTTGTCAAAGTGAATGAAATGCAACAAAGGCGGCCAGGATGGCGTGTTTATCTACCATCATATCCATTTGGAAAAGCTCTTCAACGTACCAACGCAGCCGTCCGGCATGATAGAGGTGGTGTCACCGCTGGCTTTTTCTTCAGAAGCCAAAATGAACTTGCAGAAACCATGAAAGGCATGTCGAACGTATATAAGCCTCCACCGCGACAAGTTGATGGCCAAGAGGAAGAAGAGGAAGATGAACTTGCAGGTCTCGAAGCGACGCATACTCATGGGACTTACGAGGAAGAAGAATTGGCATTGAGAAAAGCTTCGAGACCAAAACGCATGAGATATAAGGTATGGCAGATCGTTCATCGACTACAGGGCTTTGAGACGAGATTTGCTCTTAAGGTAGCAATTGCGACATCTCTTCTATCAGTACCTGGATGGCTTGAACAGAGCAGAGATTGGTGGAATATGTATGAAAGTTGGTGGGCAGTGGTTATGGTCTGGGTAATGATGCATCCCCGGTAAGTTCTACCATGCTATACTGGAGAGACACTCGATTCTATAAACATATTTCGCATATTCAAGGAACTATCTAACATTCACCAGAGTCGGTGGTAACATCCAGGATCTAGTAACTCGGGCATTTTGTGCCATTTTAGGTGCTGTTTGGGGTGGCCTAGCATATGGTGCGGACAATGGCAATCCCTATGTCATGGCTGTGTTTGCTGCCATCTTTATGATACCAATGATGTACAGGTGAGGAAGAACTCTTTCATTCAAGACTTCAGATTTCAATCGCAATTCCATAAAACTGCGCCCCTTTACATTTCCCAACCTGGCTCTTTTTTGTTTCCAATAACTCCCAAGGAAGTATTGCTGACTCCTATTATAGGTTTACTCAAAGTCCACATCCTCGATCGGGCATTGTTGGATGTATGTCTTTTGTGGTTGTTTCACTGGGAGCTTATCCTGCTGCTTCCAATGAGATATCCGTCGTGACTGTTGCATGGACGCGAGGAGCTGCTTTTGTGGTTGGTACGGTCGCTGCTGTGGTTGTGAATTGGTTCCTTTGGCCTTTCGTTGCAAGACACGAATTGAGAAAGGCATTGTCCTCGATGTTGATATATTCAAGTATCATTTACAGAGGTAAGTAACGCTTCGCCTATGACCCTTTCACTCTACATATGGACATGGGTTGTGCAGGGAAATTGAGAAAGGCGGAAGTGGCTCAATTGTTCGAGTCATCCGTTTAGCTCGTTGCCTTCCTCAGAGTTTTGTCAGAATTAGGTCGCTGACAGCTGGTCTAGGTGTGGTGGCAAAATACGTGTATTATGAAGATGGTGAAGAGCCTGGTGTGAAAGATGTAGAGAGATCTGGTAAGGAATTTTACCCTTATTAATGAAGCTCAACTAACAGCCTAAGAATTGCTGGAGGGTCGTTTACGAGAGGGATTTGTACGACTTCGTCAACTACTGGTATGCTATTTATTCTACCTTCTTAATAATTGTGGCTAAAGATATTTAGGCACTTACACGTCATGAGATTCGTCTTCGAGGTCCCTTCAACCCGCTTCCCTACTCGGCATTAATTGATGCTTGTGAACGATTTTTCGAGTACCTGGTTTCTGTGCGACAATCATCTCTTTTCTTTCATCCTCATTACATGTCTGAGAACGAGGAGGCTTCCGAATCCTTACTTGCTTTTCGACGTGATGCGGTGGCTTGTATTTTGATGAATCTATACGTTTTGGCTGGGGCGTTAAGAGGCGATAGGAAGGTACCCGTAAGTTCACCACATACACTCTTGAAAATTTGTTCTGTTCTGACCTCGACGCAGCGTTATCTCCCATCCGCAGCAGCAGCACGAAAGCGTCTTCTAGACCATATGGCACATCTCGAAACACTAACATTTGAAGTTCATACGAAATCGAATGCTTCAATGAAGTCGAAAAGGAGAAGGAGCAGGAGGAGAAAAAGCGGACATGATATTTCTGAAGACATGGTAGAAGAGAAGGAAAAGTTTCCTGGGGGTCAAAAGTGGTCTCAGATTTATAGTTACAGTGAGTATTCTATACCAGTACTTTTTTTAAAGGCGGCAGCTCTAACGCGATCTATTAGGTTACAGCCAATCTCTCACGGGATGTGTAACGCAATTAGACCAACTTATCAAATATACCAAGGAGATAGTTGGTGAACAAGGGTGAGCATTTTTCTACATTAATATGATCCTATCATTAATCGGCACCTCTCTTTGGGATCTTGTCAAATGAACCCGACTGACCATCTCATAGATACGACCCCATAGTCTCAGACGACGAAGAAGAAGAAGAGGAGGAAGAGTTGTTCACCAGTGGGCGAGTCAGCACTATTGGTTTTACTGATGGTGGTCGCTCCAGAGATGGAGGCCGCTCGAGATAGTTTCTAGTTTTCTTGATTTTTTGGCCTGCTTTCCTTAATGAATGAACTAACGGACGAACGAACAAACGAACGAATATACTTTAATCTGCCACTTAACACCTCTTTACGACGAAAGATATCGATAATGTATGATACATATAAGTATCTATCCAGATACTGTATTTATAAGAATATGGTAAACACGAGGAATTGTAGAAATGCAAATATAGATAGGAGTTAGGGGAGAGGGACAAAATAGACAGCAGGGAGCAAAGAATAGAGAATGGACAATAGACGTTGCGGTGTTTGGTTTTATATGATGCGGGATTTGATTTGCTGGGGACTGTTGACGGATAGGCGGAGTTCAATAATTTTTGGGGCAAAAGCTACCTTCACATACTCTACCAAATAATATAATAACCGCATATGAAAATCGCAAGGTTCCTATTATTGCCTTAAAGTTGATTTGAAATTCAATTTACAGGTTTCCTCGGAAGATTAGGAGAAATTATTTCTGTGGGTTTGTTTGTTGTACCGGTACAGGTAAGCCAGCTACCCATCTTCCGAGTTTCTTCCATACAAGAACCCGAAATTCGCGGGATACGGTACCAGTAGCAGTACTCTCTCTGATCTTGATTTGTCTTTTCTTTGGAATGAAACGCAGAATTTACTTAGATTAGCTACTGGCTCGCATATGGATGGTTATAATGAATATTATTCGAGGTTGTTTTGCTGAGGAGGGTGGGAGATTATAGGTGAGTGTAAGAACTTAAGAAGGTGTGATTTATATTAGGGTATTGTCAGTTACCAGTACCAGGAAGGAGCAGCGTATGTATGACGAAATGAATGCTGATATCAAATGGAATGTGGGGAAATCACACACTAATGTCTCCGTCTCCATCCACTAACTACTGTACTGTAGACTTGCAGCTGGGGTTTGTGCGGGGTTTGTAATTTTTATTTTGGTTTCTCCGTGGTGATTGAGTCAACTTTCATCGGGGATTGATAAAGAAGTGAACGTGAATGCGATATTGGTTTGATTACTCCACTTTGTGAGATGAGAACACTGTTAGTTGGTGTACTGTATATTGGTGAGATGGACTGCTAATTCGAAGGCCCTGTACTACTTACTGTACATACATCTGTATGCAGCTAACACAAGACCTTTTTCTATTAATAAGCATCTAGCATGATGTTATGAACATGAATTAGAACAACGCCAGTATCATAGGCAAAAGAAAACCCCCGATTGGTAAAGTAAGTTACACTAGAGGATTCTAGATCTAGATTCCGTGCGTGTAGTTTGGTGAATATAAAAAGAGGGGTTTGGAACTTGAGGGTTTGACTTTCAAGAGAGACCTCTTTGTTTGATTGATTAATTCATTTATTTCTTCAACAATACATTAATTTGCTTCCATTGACCCATCTACAAAGTGCACGATCACATACCTACCTACACCCTCGCCAAATCGACTTTCACACATATCAACCTAAACAACCAACCAATCTCAACAAAACATCACATCCGCACTACATCTACATCTACAATACCTCAAAAATGGCAACATCAACCAAAGACACCCGCGACATCACAATCTCCACCTACGGCTGGACCTCAATTCCCTCCTCCCTCACCACCCTCCTC
>JWJB01010004.1:0-43676 GCA_000812895.1 Rutstroemia sydowiana | reverse complement strand
GGACGATGTCGTTTATAGGAATCCATTCTATGCTATATGTGTCAAGCATATAGATTCGAAGATGTCAAGACATATACAGTTGCTAGGATTTGTGGTTTTCATACTCTTTTTGTAAGGTCTATGGTAGATAAATCCTACAGTATAGAGATAACAATGCAATCGGAAAATGAGGCAAGATAATCACAGTATACACTACATGAGATAGATGCTGGTTGAGCGAGCCCCCCAAAGGAAGATGAGATGAAGCTTGGATATCTTCGCAATTTTTGATCGAATATAGAATTGATACAAGGTTAGAAAACTTTGATGAACTTTTTAGTAGGGTCTTTTGCTTGGAGACGATATTCACTTTACCTGTCTTTTATGTAAGTACTGATGGTTGATGTACGTATATTAGAGCATAGCTACTTAGTGCCTTCCTATTGGCAATAAATAAAAGCTACATTAATTGCAGAAGCAGCAGCCAATTCACAAAGTGAATGATCTGCCATCATAAGTGAAGCATATGAATAATTAAGGCCATTAAGCTTACAAAATTGAAAAATACTAGTAATCAACGAATGAGCTGATACGTGGTCTGGGAAGAAATTCTCAAAATCAAACCGAAGGATTTGGCCAAAAGGTACACCAGAAGGACATAAGAACTACCCCATCACGTGCTAATATCATCATACTTCTACGTACTCCGTTCCCAACAAGTTTCTCCTCTTTGAACCCTGGAATTCACACGAATTTCCAAAAGCTCTCATCGCAAAATCATCTGTTCAGCTCAAGGACATACAAGAACGTGGAAATAAATTCGAGAATTCCTTTTGGGAAAAACTCACTTTCCACAAAATCATCAACCCCACCAATCGACCCCTCCAAACCCAAAAATACGGTATACATAAAACCCACTATCAAACCAACCAGACCAAATATCAAAATCAAAGGAAGTTAAAACTCATCATGCCGCCCAAACCCCTCGACATCCCCTCTTTCTGCACCACACAACTCCACCTCCTAGAAGCCGAGCTCCAATCCGAGCTCACCGAAACCTCCACCCTCATAACAGGTACCTCACCAACCTCGCTGCAACGCGCCGGACTAGCCATCACCAATCTGGTGCTTGTATCGCAACGGACTGGATTAGGTGGTCGAACTGTTGTTGAACTGGGATTGGATGGGGCGAATGCGGGGTCGGGAAAGAAGGGGGAGAAAAAAGGTACAGGTGGTGAGGAAGGGGATTTACCGGAACATGGTATTAGGACGGGGGATATAGTGGTTGTGAGTGAGCAGGCGAGTGGAAGTGCGAAGAAAAGAGAGGTTAGAGAGTTGGAGGAGAAGGGGTGTAGGGGTGTGGTGACGAGGGTGGGGGCTAGGGCTGTTTGGGTGGCGTTGGAGGGGGAGGAAGATGGGGTGGAGGGGAAGAGGTTGTGGGTTGTTAAGTTGGCGAATGATGTTACTTATAAGAGGTCAGTATTTTTCGTTTGGTGATTCCATTGTTTTGTTCTTGGGGACGTTGGTTGTTTTTGACGACGAGGAATCTGCTATACTTGAACTGGGAGGTAGGTCGAGGAACTTACTAATTGGGATTTTAAAGGATGAACCAAATGATAGGGAAACTACAAAAGATGCAAGAAGCGGAGTATTCAAATTTCATTAGAACCATGTTTGGACTATCATCGGTATCTCCGGTGCCTACAAATCTGGACGAGGCGGATGGGGATTTCGGGAAGATGGAATGGATTGATCCGAGTTTAAACGATTCACAGAAACATGCTATTAAATTCGCATTGGCTTCACAAGAAATGGCACTAATTCATGGTCCACCTGGAGTGAGTTCTATTTATATTCTGTAACTATGGACACTGACACTGTTTATTAGACCGGAAAGACGCACACCTTGATTGAGCTTATATTACAGATGCTCAAGCGAGGATTAAGGGTGTTGGTTTGTGGACCATCTAATATTTCAGTGGATAACATTGTCGAACGACTTTCACCCCATAAGGTTCCCATTGTTCGTTTGGGCCATCCTGCAAGGCTTCTACCATCAGTTGTTAACCATTCTCTTGATGTCTTGACACAGACTTCAGATGCTGCTACTATTGTACAGGATGTTAGGAAGGAGATGGATGCTAAACAAGCATCAATCAAGAAGACCAAAAGCGGCAGAGAGAGGAAAGCAATATATGGTGACCTCAAAGAACTCCGAAAGGAATTTAGGGAGAGGGAGAAAAAATGCGTGAGTACTTTAGTTGGGGGCTCCAAGGTTGTACTTGCGACATTGCATGGAGCTGGAGGATTCCAACTCAGAGACGAGAGGTTTGACGTCGTGATCATTGATGAAGCTAGTCAAGCTTTGGAGGCTCAGTGCTGGGTACCTCTGCTATCAGCAAGTAAAGTGGTTCTTGCGGGAGATCATCTCCAATTGCCACCGACAATTAAATCGCTTAACTCGAAGACAAAACCGAAGGCAAAAGAAACGGAAGGAATTATCAAAGGAATGACCTTGGAGACGACACTATTTGATCGTTTGTTGAAACTGCATGGAACAAGTATCAAAGTTATGCTTACTACACAATATCGGATGCATGAAAAGATCATGAGATTTCCATCAGATGAACTCTACGAGTCAAAACTGATTGCGGCGGATGCGGTCAAAGCGAGGCTACTAACGGAGCTCCCATATGATATCGAGGAAACAGAGGATACTATTGAACCCCTGATATTTTTTGACACTCAAGGAGGCGATTTCCCGGAAAAGAGTGAAGATGAAGACATTGACAAGAGAGGGGGGAAGGGTATGCTTGGTGAGAGCAAAAGCAATGAAATGGAAGCTGCTCTCGTCAGACGTCATGTTCAGCATCTTGTCGATGCTGGGTTAAAGCCCGAAGATATTGCTGTCGTCACGCCTTACAACGCCCAGGTAAGAACTATAGAAACATTGGGGCTCGTGCAGCTTTCTACATGAATCACTACTTACAAAAATAGCTCGCTTTGATGTCAAAATCCATGAAAGAAACTTTTCCTGGCATTGAACTCGGCAGTGTTGATGGCTTTCAAGGAAGAGAAAAAGAAGCTATTATTGTTTCTCTGGTCAGGAGTAACAGCGAACACGAAGTTGGATTTTTAGGAGAAAAGCGTAGACTGAATGGTAAGTGCCTCTCCACCTTTTGGCATTCGCATGAATTCCCCCATCCGTTCTCAACGTCTAGAAGCCACTGAACTTCTTGTTTGCATAAATCGCACGCTCTGTTCTCTTAAATATCAGCTCCCGATCCCCCGACGTTCTTCTTTGCATAAACATGCACGCGCGCTCTGTCCCCGTAAAACCCAGTATAGACGGAGACGGAAAAATCAATTCCCCCACAACAACTCCTTATCAATATCACAATGAGCGAAACGACTTCATGTCACCCCCTCAATTGACATGAAAATTATATATCTGTTTCCTACATCTACGTCACAAAAGCAAGGAGAAGAAGATCATGCGGCTGATTGAAACTACAGTTGCCATGACGAGGCCACGGCGCTCATTAACCATAATCGGAGACTCGGAAACCGTATCTAGGTGAGGTTATGCGCGCAGATAAGACTGAGACAACAGGCTAACAACGTGTGTGTATGATCGATGCAGAGGTAGCAAATTCCTCAAACAGTGGATGGAGTTCCTGGAAGAGAATGCGGATCTACGGTATCCTTCAGTTGCGGAACTAAATTCTTAAAAGTGGATGAGAATACTATTCTGGGTTGGGTACGTATTTGCTCGTAAAATACGTATTCTTTGGCATATTTTGCAAATCAGGTAGATTACGGTTTTAGACAATATAAATACAATGAAATGTCTGAATGTTGAACATCGGATATCGGGTTATCGGCGGAAAAATATAAAAGATATCGCAACAACCCTCTATTTACAGAGTACGGAGGGTACAAAAGTACCAAATTTTTTAGTGGTTCTCGGAAGATCCATCCGAGGTTGTTTCACGATACGATACAGTATTTTCAGTATTTTACGGTTTATTTACTGTATGTAGGTACGAATCCGTAAACTTTGCTGTGATATAATTTATTATTTCTTTATTTTCCTTCGGCTCCAAATATTTAAATGATGATGATTGATTTTAGTACATAGAGAATTTTTAAAAGAGTGGTACAAAAACTCCACAATTGGGCTATAAACATTTATCGCTGTCATGCCACGCGATATTTTGAGTCAAAATGATGATTTGATTTGGTTATGGTGTCTCTCCCTTGAAAGTCCCATCTCTTCAACCATCTACTAAAATAATGTGAGTCTTGTCTTGTACTCAGTTACTAATTGAACTCTTTTAAAGTATTGTGGGGATGTGGATGTGCCACGCTGCCATCAGACGAATGACGAACCCTCGATATACCCATGTATGTTTCATATAAAGTATAAATAACGATTTAAGAGGTATGGGATGGGATAGGATGGGATGATAGGTATGATACTGAACTACTTGTAGATTACCTACAGTACTACAGTAGTACTTGTTGCTTGTAAGATTTATTAATTATAAATCGGTTTATTAATACTGTAAGAATTTATAAGAAGGATTTATGGAAATAGAAATACATAAAAATTTACTAAGATAACTATTTTATACTACGTATAGTACTGGTTAAAATTCTATTATATGAATACAGTACCTACAAACAAAAGCATCCAACTATCTATCGGTAGAACCTTCTCTATATTATTCAATATTATGACATTCCTATCCACCACACACCAATACTTTAAGTACCAGTACCATTTATTCAAACGGCTTGATGCCGTGCCGAGATCCAGAAACATCGAATCATATATGAAATTATATACTCCACTGAGGAGTCCACTCTCCCTTCTTTCCTTCATAAAAATTCAATAAATACAAATGTCTCTTTTACCAAATAAAAGATAAATGTGCTTGATTACTAAATATACGGGAACAAATGATCTTCACGGAGAGTGTACAAGTACAGTTAAGAAATAGTGATGAGAATTACAGATACATTACTCTATTTCGTACTGAGTATTGCAATTTGCATTTACGGAGAAATGTGCTTTGACAACAAAAAAGATACAGTAACTGATTATTGCCGATGTGAAGTACAGGTAAAGTCGGGGATATCGTTTCATGCATTTGATTTGCATTTGTTCAGACTCCAGTCGTTGTAGTTGCAGTTGCAGTTGCAGTATGGAGACAGGAAGGAAGTTATGCTATCTAGAATCTATCTTTGCATACATGATACCTACCTTGAATATGCATATGCAACAAGAGGGGAGATTTCTTATTCGTTTAAACATTTCTGCACAGGAATGGAGAGTTATGTTATGGGTGGGTGGTATTGTAGAAACTAAAGAAAAGGGAATAGACGAGGATGGAGGAGAGAAAAAGTGTTGGTTGTTGTAACCTTTGAAATGCTGTGCGCGCTTCTTTTGAGATGTTAGGTATGTACTCCGTATTGTAATGTGCAATAAGATGATAGCAACAACTCGTATCCTTCCCTGTCTATGCATCTTCTCCTCTTCCTCCATGTCGAATAAGGGCGTCGTCCGTCTTCCTCGGCAGGAAGCGTATGAAGGAGATATGGTAAACTATTTTAGATCCGCAAGGGTTGCTTATTTTGATATGCACATCTACCTGTATGCACATCTTTTTTCTTCTTCTCAAGAACCGTTTTTATTTATTTAGCCGCAGCAAGTATCGGACTGCATACTGGACAGATTGTATGCACTTCTGTAGTAAATACTCCACTTCGTACAGTAGAATCGAAACTTACTTTACAGAAATAACTCATGTGCGGAATAATGTACATAACTACAAAGCACCCTAAGGAAGTTGCATGAAGAATGATAATAATTTCATTGAAAATGTTAACTTGTACTGTACACCTAAGCAAGCACGACCACCCTCCACTACTATGGAGCATTAGCCATCCATCCGCTTCCTTCGAGCACGGAAGTATGTCCCCCCCCAAATTAATCAACCTCGAACACATTTATCCCTTGTCGTATAGAAATGAATATTGCGGCACTCAACTTAGAAAGGAAGTATATCCTTACTATCTATTTCCTATTCTCGCCTTCTTCTCGGTCTTGGTTTCCATAACGGGATTATCAAAAAGCTTCGGAGAAAGGACTGCGGATGAAGGAAAAGGCTTGATGTGATGATACCTTAACCGTTTTTTCTTTCTCTTTTTTGGAATCGTTAACGTTTCTTATTACCTATTTCACTCACCTCACCATCTCCCACTTCTGGAACACATATGCACCTAAAGTTAGGTGGGTAAGTAAATATGTATGGTACTGGTATATTATTGATTCACAACATCTTTGTGTTTTTTTAATACTGTGGGGTAATTGTCTTTCTACTTAATAGATTAATACCTACTGTGCTGTATAGGTACATACATACAGTAGTTCGAGTTCACTTATAAAAAGAGAAAGCTTCCATAATCCCTACTTTCTAATACAGTATCTAAACCAACAAACCAACAGAGCTTTCATTCTTATAATTAAGACAGCGGCTCAACAAGGATGGTGATGATCTTATGTTCTAGTTGGTCTATGGACAAAGTTGACTTGCTGAAGTACAAAGTAAACCCCTAGACCTAGTAAATATCTAATTATCCACAATAAAACTTTACCCAGGTTTAAGCTATCACTACCTAGTACTGTACCTAGTAAGCTACCCTACCTAGCCCCCGAGCTACCTAGTAATTTTAACAAACAGACTTGACATTCCTAGTGAGTAATACGCCTAAAGACTAAAAAAGAACGCCTACTCCGTTGATATTTGTTAACTAAATCCATTTATTATTCTTTTTTACATTTTTTATTATGTTATATGCATGTTATATATATACACTTTATACTATTCTTAAATAGATCTCCCGTCATTAAATTTTTATATTTTTATATTTTTACTCTCGTTTCACTGGGGACTCCTTGTCTTCCCTTGACTGGCCCGTCGCAGAATATATGATACGTGTGATGCGCCTGGACCGACATAAATCTCTTTAGGTGATGATACCTAGTATCAACAGAAAACTGCTTTACTCCGTACTTGCTCAACATATATCCATCCAACAATGACTGGCCGAAAAGCTTCGTAAAAATTTCACATATAAAATCATTCACAAAGTCATGATAATGGGAATTGAAACTTACGACTTTTTTTTAACTTTTCCGACGTCGATGTGATCTCCGAATATGTTTGGAAATCAGACCCCATCAAATTATCCTTCGTTACAGTAGCCTTGTCCCTCGACCCACTTTTCAACCAAGATTGGAAGTGTGAAGGAATTATTGGGTATATCGCTTCGCTCAGAGTAATAAGATGAGCAAATTTTCGAGGTCCGGGACCTGGAGCACTGGAGCTTCAGGTCGAACAAATAATCCCGTCGCCTCGACCATTCGAGGGAAGATATCTGCTCCCATCCCCATACTTGACGACGACGAATTTCCAATTAGATCACCTGGAACTGGTATAGCTACACCACTTGGCTCGAGAGCTTCAGATGGATTCGAGAAACCTATAAGAGCTTCTACAATTTCCGGTAGAGAAAGTGGCCTTGCGCAAGTCGAAAACGCCATGGTAACTTATACTGAACCGCGGAGGATTGGAATGTCACCTCAACCTTCAGGTCGATCATCATACCATACTTCCCGCAGACAAGAAAATGCGGCGAATATTGTGCGGAGCTATTCACCGGGACCCTCGGCGAGGGCATCAATCCTTTCAAAACCACAACGCAAGAAGTCTACGTTGAAGGGAGTACTTGGGAAGTTATTTGGCAGAAAAAAAGGAAACGCATCAATACGGACAAGGCAGGGCACTGATTCTATGCAAATCGAAGAGCACCACCGTAGTGTAAGTAGAGTTGCTTTGCGTTACGTTACTGCTGTCTAATATCTTGTAGGACTTAGCTGCGCTGAACCGAAACACAGTCGGCACTCCTGGCTCGGCCTCGCCCGAACGTTCTACCTCTATGCCTATAAATGAATTCAATCGAGCTTTACGTTCGCATTCTGCATTCGTGGAACGTATCGAGGACCAGTCTAAGCTAGAACCGAACCCGAATCGCATGTCTGTACAAACACAAAGCACAACGGCGAGGATAACAAGAGCCAATACGGGCAGGCTGTACACACCCGACAAGACCCCGGGTTATGTGGACTGGACTGGGCTTTCTCCGCGGCCGGCTAGCAGTCATGCCAGAGGCAGTAAATCGCCATCTGTGGATGGTGCCGGGGTAATCGGAATGGCAATAACCAGTGGTAGTCATCCGAATAGACGATCGCGATCTCTCGGGCAACTGCGAGATGCTGCACGAAATGCGGGAGGTGTCATAAGACGGCGAAGCGATGAAATTCGATATTGGAGGGGGAGCTACGACCCAGGCGCGATGTCACCACTATCATCTAATAAAGCAGATGCAGAGGAACCTCTAATGATGAGCGAGGCAGAGAGCCCACGACCCATGGATTCTGATCAGGCAACGCCCTTTAACTTTGGCCAGCTGAATGGTTTAACAGGCATGAAGATTACTCAAGCCGCAGATTTGGAAACTAGATTCAACCAGCTTGAGTCCAGAATGATAGAAATGGAGAAGTCGGTGTACCAAATGCATCGACGTATGACTGGGGATCATCTCACTTTGCAAGACCCTCCAAGAAGAGGCTCCAAAAAAGACTGGAGCCGGCCAACAACGGACAACTCGGAAATTACACTACCACCCTTACCGAGATCGCGAGACTGGCAGAATGAATATCCCATGAACAACCAACCAGCTCCTTACAAGCGTCCCTCCTCAGCGAATAATCCATACCATCATGATTTCGATGATACTGTCACCTCCACGGATACCAGTGCACACCACAATAACACTCAACATAACACCCGCCCTTTGTCAACATCAACAACTATTCGCAATTTACCTTCTAGCTCTTCCCCAACAATGCCCAAAGACACCTCGCCAAATAGCGAACACTTCAACAACCTGACAAACATGATCCTCGCCGAGCAACAAGCACGTCAACAACTTGAAAATGTTGTCATATCCCTTCAACAACAACTCACGTCCCTTCAACCCATGAGCACCTCCACAACCTCCTACCCTACCCCTGACTCTGCCACCGCCGGCCCGGGCAGAAAACTGCAACATATCCCACAAAGGAAAGACACATTCTCTGGCTTCGATCAAGACGACAGCGACGACGAAAACGCTTATGACGCCGCTACGCCCGAAGTATTCCAGACGCCAAGCGAAGAGCTTGGCAATTCGCATTTTGGAGATGAAGTCTTTGGCAATGTGTCCGGGAGACATAGTGCCTTGGATGCGGTTGATATGAAAACCGATTCAAGGACTTTGAGCTTGAGTCAAATTACATTAGGCAGAGGACTACAACCTACTGCGAACTTTTGATTTTACTCTTCACTGCCTGGTGGCGGAACAACGGAAGTAATCACGAAATGAAGGGAGTGGAAATTATTCAGGATATGGCATGATATGATGATTGGGATAGAGATGAAATATAACATTTTCTTCCTTTCATATGCCATTTCCTTGTATTTCCGACCTTTCTTCATTTGTATTCCCGTTTCCGCATGATAGCATGAACATCTTTGTCCAGCAAATTTATCATGCTATCTATTTGTTGCTTCTATCACATACATATATATCCGAAACCAATCCAGCCCAAGTCGCATGGGCTGCGATATCACTTTCATATTTCAAAACGAAATGCCCCTATACAATATCGCTTTCTTTCATATACATCATGAATATTGCATCATCTCCGCATAGCATGGGAATTTACTCAACGTACATCATTTAGCGTCCGCTCATTGCCCCCCTTTTCCTTTTGTGTGTGCATATTTGCGCTCAAAAAACTCCTTGGATTTTATTCCTATCCTGTATTGATAGATCATTATCGTTTTTTCTTTCTCTCTTCATTTTCTTTTTTGTCTTTTTTTCTTGTTTCGCAAAACCGTCAAAATATCCCGGAGTTTGGGTGTGCGAGTTGGCGAAATGACGGATGGGTATGAGAGAAGAAGGCCTATCTCTCTCTCTGTCTCTTGGGTGGAAATGGTGGAAAGGGGCGGCAACCAACAGCTGGCTGCATTTAAAACGAGGCAGGAATCTTGTTATTTTGTTTTTGGGAAACTTTTTCTTTTTCTGTTCGGGTCCATCTTGGGTAATTTATTCGAAACGAATCGATATGAATTGCGCCACTGGTTTGTTGGCTGGTAATCCGATTGTATTAATTAGATGAACTTTATTGTTATGGTGGTGGAGGGTATGTGACACGCGTGCGTGCATGGGAATATTGGCGTAGAGAAACGCAGAGGAAGAAGAGAAATTAGAGTGCTGTAAACTCTGATTGGCCCGAGAGGCTTGGATTGGATAGGGTAGTACGCCATGGGAGAATGCCCAGAGAGTGGTGTGAGGAGATGATAGGGGGTGGTTAGGTGATGGACAATCACTCGCATATAGCGAGGAAAACAGTAGCATCCATCCTTAAAAAAGAAAAGAAAAGCATGATTACTCTCCATTTTAGAATCGAGCATTGCTCAGTGATTGTGTTTGCATTGAGACTTTGACATATGCTATACCATACGCAAGTATCCTTTGTGCAAATATCGTTTCCTTACTCCCTTTTATTAAATCCAGAGCCTATAAAATTACAATTGTAGTTGTCAAGGTTTATCCCATAACTTACACTGGATCGAAGTCGGGAGCAAGGATACGAAATCACAAAGATCTTGATACGTACAAGTTGATAGTATATCAGTAAATCAATCGAGGAAAAAAAAGAAAGTAGCATAAGATTCTCCCTTCTAACTAACGATCTATCACCTACCGCCGCCCACCCACATCTTCTTTCAGCATCGCGTTTATAACCCTACAATCCCTTCACAATACTCTTCTCATCAAATAAATCCGTCAACAATCCCATCCTACAAGCATCCCAATCCGTCGCTCCCATCGAATACGTGCTCTCAAAGGCAAAAATACTCAGCTGCCCGAAAAACGGTCTCAGCACCTTCGCCACAAGCTCATCCTTCCTTTCCCACGTGCCCTCATCATTAATACCTGCCTTGCGACCCAATAATGGTCTGCGCATCGAATGTTTAATCGCCTGTGGAGCCGAAGACGCCGCTTCCGTTTGCATGCCTAGACCTAGCGTTGGCGTGGCGGCCAAACCAAGTTCCTCAGAAAGTTCATCCACTAGACTTACGGGGTGGTGGTTGGAAGGTCGGTATACGGAATCGATCGTATCGGTTATAAAGAGCCATTCGTGCAGTTGGAAATCATCTGGCGCAATACAAAGTAATGTGTCTAGCAATTTGCACGCTTGGAGGATGGCGTAGTTATTGTAGGTATCAGAAGGTACACTGTGATCTGGTGCTACGACTGAGGAGATGGCGACATGGAGTTCAGCATTTATTAGAGGCCACAGAGTAGCGAGATGGATGGCTGATGTTTTAAGGACGAGTGCACGCAAGAGCATGTAGATATCTGCGCGGGTGGTGGAGGATGGGGAAGAAGTGGGGGTTGCCGAAAGGAGCTCAACAATTTTCTCTTGCATGGTTGGAAGATCGATAACGAAGTTGTCGTCCATGGTGGCGAGGACAAGGGTAGAGATTCGGCGAAGGTTGAGTTGGGTTTTCCTATCGGCTTCAATTCGTGCCGAGGTGGCGCCTACTCCAAAAACGATCCCAGCTGTAGAGGGTGCTACTAGCCGTGATAGAAGTTCAGGCATTCGCTCTTTGTCGCTTATTGTCCATTGTTTGAGTAGAGGTAGCCAGTCACTTTCAACAAGGTTGACACTGCCGGAAAAGAATCGTGGGTCATTGAAAGCATCTCCCAGATCTTTCCGCCAGGACTTTTGCGTATTGGGAAGCCTTGATAGCTGGTACAATAACACTAACGTGCTTTTTGAGACATTTTCTGGGAAGGCCTTGGATTTGAAGGTGGGCCCGATTACACTCGTGGAAACAATAGTTGCTGCATTTGTAACTCTATCCGGCTCGATAAGAATCTTCGGTAAATTGGGCGAAATTGATGCTAGGATGCCGACAACATCATCAAATCTCGGGGAAGGCTGTGACAAGCTTGGTCGCTGACTGTTATCTGGGGTCTTCTCTGAAACGCTTTCGGAAAAGCCCATCGGTCTTGTCGTGAATGTTGCTGTAAGCAGCCGTAGAAAGAGATCCTACTTATGTTAGGCGATACTTGCAAGAGGGTTACCAATCTTTAACTTACCCCTAGTTCTCTCCGCATCCGCCGTTGCTCCCCGAAATTAGTATTATCGACTTTCTCTCCTAGAATAGCCGCAAATTCTAAGAGGCTAGGCAGCGTCTGCCGATGTGGAAATGGATTCGCCAACAAGTCTTTGAGGAAGGTCATACAATCCACCCATATCTCATCCATTGTATCATCTTCCAACGATTTAGCATACTCCACTAAGAATGTTACAAGATCTGTGTCACTAAGTGACGATGTCAAGGTGGACTTCCTTGATGGATCTAAAGCCCCAGGATTCGTTCGACTGTATATCGCGTTGAATATAGCTGGGATGGTATGCTTAGGTCTGGATCCATCGAGCACGTGTAGAAGACTAAATATAATCGGGGGCTTGGAACCATTGGGTCCCACAGCCGATTTCTGCCATATTTCCACTAGGGTTTCCAAGCATTCCAAGGCTTCTGCCGTAAATAGATGTTCTAAAAGTCGGCGAGCTCGGTTACGCATTCGTAAAGAGGTATAGTTAAACGAGGCTGTAGACTCGCTGTCTTGTGTACCACCTTGCCCACCCCATGACCAGATAAGGAAACATATCCGTACAGCATCTTGAAATGAGAGCAGCACAGTTAACCGGTTATTGGCAGTTACGCTTCTTGACTGGGGTGTTTCAGTGGTAAATACTCCCGAAACCATGTTTCCGAAAAAGCCTTGAGGTTGATGGTCGGGGCTTTTGACAACCGAAGTTCTCATTTCGTCCTGCAACAACCGATCGTGGCCTTTCGCTAGCACTAATTCCAGCCCGTTGAGCAAAGAGATCAATGTAGACTCTGGAGCAGAAGATCCTTCTGACACTACACCGGGATCTTTGAAGGTAGTTTGAAGATTTGTAAATGTATCGCCGATCTGCGAACAAAGTGTTTCGACCAAAGGTATGAGTATTTGGAATATCGTGTCGGTATAGAATGGCAGACATTCTGTTAGAAAGCTTACCCAACTATCCAAAACCGGTCGGCTAGAAGGAGCCTCGAACCCGGCCTGAAGACACTTGACTAATGATGGTGGTGGAGGGGGCATGGTAGGCAGAAGTTGCTCACCACGATCGAGCGTCAATGAGGCAACTGATGCGTTAACATGTTGAGTTAAGGAGCGCCTTTCCGTAGTTGGAGAAGATGGAGCAGGCTCAGTCACAGGTCTGATCTTCAGAGCTGCATACACTACATCCAGTAATAGGACTTGAATAAAGGAGTCAATTCCTTCCAAAGAGCGACTCAATCGTTGGATGAGAACGTGTTCTAATTGGAGCCCCCAAAGGAACTTCGCATAAGGGCTCAACAATATTTGGTGTAGTATGGTCAAAGCAGTGCGGTGGAACTGATGAATATTTGGCTGCATGCGTGGACTTTCAGGAACACTATTACCGGAGATTGCCTGTAAGCATACATGCACAAAAAATTCCAAAAGAGTAATTTCTTCGTCTCGCCCAGCTAGAAGATAGTTAGAATTTGTACTTAAGAGTGATCATATGATGCTTTATACTTACTTATTTGGAATAGTGGTCGTTGAGACTTTTCAGTAGATATGTTATTCCTAGCGAGGGCTGTCCATGTGCTGTCGGAAGCCCATCGTAGCACGTTCGAAAGAGTTTGGAGGTAATATAAACACTGGTCCAAATCGTCTTCATCGTCATAAACTCGCATATTGTAGTGCGAGGTAGTGGAGGCATCCTCAAATTTTGTATGAAGGAATTTATAAGAGGCAAATTTGGTGACGAACACGTAAAATAGTCTAAATCCCTGGTCAGAAAACATACAAGTTGTATCTTTTGGAGAACATAATACCTGTCGATACCAATGAGGTTCTGCAGCCATATCCGTACAGTCATGAAAAGTTGAGTGCGTTCATCCAGAAGGGCATCAAGCAACAAGAAAAGAGGTTTCGCCAGCATAACCTCATAATAGACCACCCCAGATAGCCGTGGGCCATTCTTTATCTCATTATTTGAACTTCGGCGGTCAAGATGGGAGGCGTTATCTTGTAAAGTGTGTGTCCATAAAACACCAAAACTCCTACCAGGATCAGCCTCTCGAGATGCATAGGTTCCATTCAGATCACGCTCTATCATCAAGTTGCAAATAGAGGCCTCTATATCATGACTTTCGAGGGAGAGTGTCGTTTGTAGTTGCCACAGACACCGTACTGTCTCAACATGATATTTGGGGTGAGAAGCTGACAGATATGACCAAGCTAAACGAACGAGTGGGTCCACCAGGCTTGATAATTCAGGCGCTGAAATGTAATGATTGGAGAATAGACTCGTTGAGAGGGACATTATAGATGTGAAAGCAAGGAACGGGAGTTGAGTCGTTGTGCTAAGTTTGTTTTGCATAGATTTTAACAATCCGGAGACGTTAAGACTTCCAACTTTTGGTACTTTGGCTAGTATTATCACGAGAAGTTTACCTTTGACACCAGCATCAGCACTTGCCACCGGACTCGACAGGCTCTCACAAGCAATATTGCCAGCTTCGCGAACAAGTAGTTCGCTAACATCGCGAGACGAGTACGGCGGTGGATATGCATCTAGATTTCCTTGCTCCTGAACATAAAACACGTTCAAAGTCCGCGATATTTCCGCATTGGAAAGAGCACGCACTTCATCTTCATCATATTTGCCCATTGACCGGCTTGTAGGCCGTATTTGGAACGCTCGTTCGGGAATGAGGTCAACCAATTCCATAGCAAGATCCAGAGCCAGTGTCTCGACTTCATTTACTGATCGAGCAGCATTTTCAGACCTTTGCAACTTCTCTTTAGCATCCTCCAGCATACTAAGTATGGTTAGAAGTGTTAATGGAGCGTGTATCAATAGCATTTCTTCTTCTCGCACATTGAAGTGATTGATGATGAATGTGACAAGTGATAACTTGTCGATTTTATCCTCGGAAGACAATTTAGTATCAGTTAGTGCTTGTGCTACTAATTGAACTATTTCACCCCAGATAAGACCGCTCTCAACGCCGTCGAAAAACATACTCGCACTCCGAAGAACCTCTGAGAAGTCGGCCTTACTGGCAGCTTTGCTCTGATACGACCGGACACTATCAACAACGGGTAAGAAAATATCAGGGACAACGAGCCCGCCTATTTCCCATCGGTCCATTAAAGATAAACAAATCCGGAATGGACGCGCTCTTTCCAGTGGATTAATGGTGTCTTGGGCAATGAGTTTTAGAAGAGCCTGTGTTAGGGGCTGTAGGCCGTACAATTCGAAATAGCGCGTCCGGGAGGCAGCTTGTGCACCCAGGTGATCGCCAGACACAGAAGTTGGTGATTCTGGCCCGTTATCATGGTCATGCCCAACTGGCTCAGGCCCCAAAAGCCACGTCCACAGACGTCTATTAAGGCTCATATCTCGACGAGTTACAACTCCTGCAGCAGCAGTAATGAGAAGCTCGAGATCTTCCGGTTTCACACGCTTCTGCAAAACATTCGCATGCAAGGGTAGGTGGGTTACAAGAAGGTCTAAGAATCCGCGCTGTATCAATAGTTGCTCGTCTGCCAAACCCGCAGAGAAACATCGTAGTAGCAGACCTGGTTCTGGCGAAGTGATTATGTCCGCTAATTGGTCTTCGCTTACAGTTGAGCCATTCTTATCCGAGCCATTTGATGCCGAAGCATTGAGTTCGGCAGAAAAGGTATGCCCGAGTTTTGGTAGATTGCGATTTAAATAGGCCAAGGCTCCCAATCGCCGCCCATGACTTGTTATTGCAGCAAGAAAAAAACATTGCCAAAAGTATTCATCCCCACTACTATTGTTCTGCCCGAGGTCTGTCGTTCCTGCAGGGCGGACAACATTCTTGAAACCATCAAGAAGCGTTAATGTACGCTCAAATTCCTCACTGGTTTCCTCCTCGAGCCCAGGCAACAGAGCCAATATTATTGCTTTCAGAGCGGGACGCAGTGATTTACCATCAACCTTAAGTACGTGTTTCTCAAGGAGTTCGAGGAATGGACCCCTCACGGAGAGAGAAGCAAATGACAGGGTAGTCGATAAGCCCGGCAGATACAAGGGCAAATCTTTAGACAAACCATCTTTCCCTATCATGGAGAATATGTAACCGTAGACTTCGAGCGCTTTTTGATGGACTCCGGAGGGTAATGAGGGGTTTAAGCACTGGGCAAGACGTTTTGCGACAATTGGTTTCGAAGGGATTGTAGATATATTGGCAGGGTGCGCTTGCAATGACTATTTTAAATGTCTCAGTAACTCGTCCGTATACATTCTTGAAGCCACAGACCTTCAATAAACGCCCCAAGAACGAAATATAATCCGCCCATTCCTGTAAGGCTGTGTCAAACAGCGAGAGAGAACGATCAACCCCAGAAGCATATCTGCGAAAGACTTTGTCCTTGTTTGGTGGTTCATCTGAAACCATAGATCAGCTCTGCCATGAAATCAAAAGCAAGTTGTGGGCTCTACCTCCACCTAGCTGGTTCCTCCATTTCCTTGAAACTGGAGATGCTCTTCCTGAGCTCGCAGGAGAAGCCGACTGACGCCCGGAGCTGGGCTCAAGGGCCATGATTCTTGCCGCACTTCACAGAAGTATATTGGAAGGCGATTTGCATCTTTTTATGTTGTGTGTTTTTAATTCATTAATTCATGAATTCATAACGTACGCGTGGCTTCTTTGATCAGTGAAGTTCTCAGATTCCCAAGGCTGACAGAATCGCTAAATTCCAGTGTACTCCAGCCCTGCGCCCACAGCCTCAAATTATCCCTGTATCTACAATTCAATACCTACATAATTTCGACTTGTACATAAGTTATCTACTACAATTTAATATGCTGTGTTATGTAAAGACAGCAGTGTAAATATTGACGTGTATCTGCTATTTGACCAAAATCATCCCCCTGCTGGGACCTCATGAGAGCTTTTCGCGACTTCTCAACTACATTCTTTAATGAACAGGCACACCCTGGGAAAACGCCGACTACACCTGTAACGGCCAACGATGTTGCCACGAATTCGATGACCCACAACGATGGCTCTGAGGCCTCAAAGCCCGTAGACCATGAATCGCCTGAAAGCCGCAGAAGTTCCGTTAAATCTCCTTGTAGCAGAGAAGATAGCTTTGATCGCAATGATATAGGAGGCGGCCGACCATCCTTACCTCCAAGACGACCTTCCTTACTTCAAATTACAGAACGGCCAAACACGCCGAGATCATTTTCCTACTCTAGACGTCGCCCAGCCCTACAATCGAGACCTACTACTGCATTATCCTCTGTTGACATACAGACAGTATCATTTCCAGATGGCTCTCGAGGGACTTTCTCCACCCCGGCAGGCCGGTCGGTTTCAGAAGCAAGACCAGGGTTGTCCAGTAGATCACACAGTAGGATACACAGCAGGAGAGTTAGTCGCGCAGGGAGCATCGATGATAATGCAAGTCTCATGAGCTTTGCGCCTACTCTAAAAGCAAACGGTGATCTCGCAAGTCTCCTGAATGATGGGTTGAACGCGCAGAGTCCCGCATGGATAATGTTAAATTCTCAAGCGAATCAAGGAGATCCATTCGACGAGACAGAAGTGATTGAGGATGTATCTCTAGAGAATTTCGAACACGAATTTGATGAAATTGGCGACGTCGATAGCAAGGGCGGTAACGAAGAAGCATTACTTGGTCAATGGAAATCGAAACTCAAGCACTATCTAATACTTTCATCGGCGGGCAAACCTATATACAGCAGACATGGAGATCAAAATCTTATCAATGGTTACATTGGGATCATTCAAACGATCATATCATTCTTCGAAACTTCGAAAGACCCCTTGATGGGGTTTACTGCTGGTAATACAAGATTCGTTATATCTACCGACGGACCCCTATACTTTGTAGCCATCAGCAAACTTGGGGAAAGTGATGTCCAATTAAGAGCTCAACTCGAAGCGCTATACATGCAAATCCTATCTACATTAACACTACCGACCCTTACTCATCTATTCACAAATCGCCCGAACACAGACCTTCGAAGGCCATTAGAAGGTACGGAGACATTATTGTCATCATTAGCAGATACCTTTACCAAAGGGTCTCCATCTACTTTACTATCCGCATTGGAATGTCTCAAAATTCGCAAATCCCAGCGGACTGTGATCAACAATACGCTGTTGAAAGCACGAACAGATAAGCTTCTCTATGGATTAATTGTAGCTGGTGGTAGGCTGGTTAGTGTAATCAGACCTAAGCGCCATTCACTACATCCGAGCGACCTACAGCTAATTTTCAATATGCTTTTTGAAGCAGGGAGTGTCCGAGCTGGAGGCGGGGAGAATTGGATTCCCCTATGTCTCCCTGGATTTAATAATAGAGGCTATCTCTACATGTATGTGAGCTTTCTCGGCGCCGAGAAGGAAGGAGGGTCCCAGCAAGACAACGCTTCTGACAAGAGTAAAAGTAAAGAAGATGAAATTGCGGTGTTGTTAATAAGTGCTGACAAAGATTGTTTCTTCGAAATGAAGGAGATGCGTGACGATGTTGTTGACAAGCTTGAGAAAAATGGAAGTATGGACATCATTAAGAAGGCTGTGCGCCAAGGACGACCCAGTACGACCGACCTTGTGCCCGGAACATCGTTGAGACATTTCCTTTACAAGTCTCGAGCAAACGTTCAATTCACAATGCCATCGTTTGATCCGTATTTCAACGGTCTCGTTAGTAGACGAAGGTAAGCTTCTTTCGTTGCGCAAAGTAAATTTTTGTCTTGTGTCCTGCAGAGCTTCTTATGTTTCCATCGCATTGGAACGAACAAGACGGGAGGCGATTTCGAAGACCTGCTGCAGGATTTCGATAAGTCTCACATAAGCCATTTTAAGTACTAACAACTCCATTTGCAGACTTATGAACTGGTACCATAACATCCACGCCGCAACCCATAAAAAGCATTCGCATCTCAAAGTTCTCCACTGCGTCAGTCGCGACAATATCGCACTAGCGTGGACGACACCAACCTTCGAATTCTACGGCATAGCTGGTCCAAACGCATCTCGAGCAAGTCTTGCTCAAGGAGCAAACAAAATTATTCAATGGGTGAAACGTGAGGAAGAGCGAGTGTTTATAGTTGGCGGTGCTGTCTTTTGATAGAAGCCAGCCATCGGCGCTTCATCCGCTCAGCAAATTTTGACAATAGTCTTGGAAACTTGTAATTTATATATCCTGTTGAGGCATTTGTACAATAGCACCATCAATACCCATTAAATCCCAATATACAAATACAATCACACTGAATTAGATTTACATCTCTGATAACGAGAGCTGGGTCTGTTTGCAGCTATGCCTTAATTGATACAGCCTTTTCCATAGCCCTTCGCTAAATGTTGCTTCTGGAAGGCAGGATATCTCCTGAGCAAAGGCCTGGTGGGCGGAGAACCATGCCCTTTAGTCTCCTTATACTGTTTCCCCGCCAATGCTTCAAATCTGTAGAAGTAGCATTTCTGCACCTCTGGACGTCCAATAGTACGCGATCTGAATCTTCGCCGCGCTTTCAATACCTCCCTAGCTCTTGCATCTGCTTTTATCTTCTCAATCAAATCTAACTCCTTCTTCCCATATAGTTCTTGGTATACCTCGTATGCTCTCTCGCTTCCCCCGCTTGAAAGCTCGGCATTATCATCACGATTAAGATTAATACCTTCGTCTTCTTCCTCCCCTTTCTCCTCACCATTACCACCATCTTGCTTAACCTCCTCCTCATCATCTTCTCCATCCCTAACCTCCACAACCTTCCTACAAACCCCAACCTCCGTCTCAATCTCAACCGTATACTCGGATTCATCTTTACTAATATCTTTCTTTACAATAATCTTAGTATTAATATCAACACCCAAATAATCACCCACCATAGAATTGCCCATTTCCTTATTTTCAAGTCCTTTTTGCACGCTATTTTCAATAGCCATCTTTACCCGTGGATCACTGTAGTACTCGCTAATGACCCTTTCGGTCGCTGAGGAGGAGGAGGCGGTAGTGGTGGTGGATTCTGACTGTGAGCTTAAAGCTGGGGTGGACTCTGAGATAGCGGTATATCGAAGAGGAGGGCATGAACTAGAGCGCGTGATCTTGCGTTGGGAGGTGTATGTCATTTTGATTTGACGCAATGGGAAGTGGAGATCAAACGAAAGAGAAAGAGAAAAAAAAAGCCAATGGATATGGAATGTCGACAACTGCTGGAGATTTTAAATGTCAGCGATTATTTTTAACAATTACATCAATACATATATAGTTCGAAACATTGAAGAGGAGATTATGAAATATACTACTACTTACTCCTTGTCCTTTCGCAGCTGTAGCCAATGTTACGGCCACAGATTGGTAATTTATCGAATTCTTTCAGATGAAGTCTTTCTAAGACCTGGAAGCTGTGGGTACTATCTATTGTACTCGAGCTTACCTTTGGAGAAAAGTATTACTTTTCGTCTCTACTTCTCCGAACGGAGACCGATATAAGCCCAAAAGTCAATGGGAAAATTATCCACTAGTTAAGTCAACAAAAATCAATATTAGACTCGGTTGCATGTGTTCAGATTATGCTTCGTTGAATGTGATTGTAGCATGAAGCTAAGAGGCTCAGAAGGAGGATAACTGTTAGTGTAGTGTTATATATAGAAGATGGGAATCTACATAACTCAAGAATATATCGAACTACAACTCCAATACTGAATATGTCCTCCAAGTGCTCTGTCACAAAAGTGCTCTATCACAAAATATATTATCCTTTATCTTACGATTGACAGACTCAATTCAAATCCACACCTATCAACAACGCGAAGAAGCTAAACTCGTCATGCATATAGACATTACTAGTATTATCTAAGTTCATTCTAGTACAGACTATAACAAGCTAGCCGCGTTTATCATGCAGCCCCGTAGCCTTACAAAACCAACCTCCACCAAGCTAAGACGTATGCTAATTTGGTCTCCCCAAAAAGCCACCGGAAAAACCCAGAGAACCGTGCCATCAGCCAAATACTAATACCCTGAGACATCGTGCTATATCAAAATATTATGCACTCGTCTCGGCTTGTAAATCACTCCTATTTGTTGTGCTCCTCGATTTAACCCGTGCCGCTATAGCAGCCCGAGCCCCTCGAAGCCACTCAGATACTTTCGCTCGTAATCTTTGGGCATGCAATCGAGACTCTGATTGTCGGGGCCTTGTTGATTCTAGACTTGTTCCCGTGGCTTCCAGGTCGGTTATGGACCTAGCTGCTATTGGCATCTGGCCACATCCACTATTCTGATCTCTCCATACCACATCGTCACAGGAATACGAGCCGTTACGAGCCGCATATGGAACACCAACCCGGGCTCGAAAATTTGATATCCTTTTCCGTATACTGTGATTGCCATGGCAATGGGAGCTATCGTCCGAGAAGAAGCTTCGCGCGTCAGACGGGCTTGGTAAATTACCAGATGCCGGGGAGGCAAGAGGTGAGCTAAGATCCAAATCAGAAGGATGATTTGATGAGCTATGACCAGACTTCATCCCATGCGGTGCTTCAATTGAGTCTCCATCCAGAGCTTGCTCGCTATTTGCACTGGCTCTCCGCGTGTGGATGTGTTTACCAACTTGTCGAAACATGCTGTCTAAACCTCCAGAAGGTGTGAACAAGTCTTTAGGGTGTCTTATATTCAATGCCCCAACAAGCTTTTGCTCACCGACATCTTTATTGACTCTCACTGTTCCAGGGGAAACAGGTTCTGCAGTCCGGCTGAGTTTCAATTTCAACCTAGGATGTTTTGCATCTCCCAAGTGCGGTTGAGAAATTGCCTTTGACAAACGTATTTCAGGTTCTTGATCCGCGGATGAGTAATTCGTCTCTTGGTTTGAAGCTCGAAAGTCTTGAGATAGAGCTGCACTTGTGGCAGAATTTCTCACTCTGAGTTTCATTTTTATGGGCGAGGGGCGAAAGTCGCTGCTGATCTCTGTCTGTTCAGCCTCTTGGCCTTGAATGGTTCCTGTGGCGACCACGTCCGTCTCGGCCATCTCGTTGGTTCTTTTGCACCCGTCACTGGTCGCTACAGTTACTGGCCTCTTGTCGCTAGCTGATTCTTGAATAGGAGGGAATTTGACATCAGGCAAGATCGTTGAGAAATGGCAAGGTAAATTAGCATTTCTGGAGCTCGATTTGCCAGATAATGGACTTTGGAAAGTGTGATCGGGAAGTGCTGGTAATGCTTTCATGAGCTGTGGTACGCTGTTCTTGAGCTTCAATTGTCTCGCTGGCGATATGGGTTTCGGGGCCAGCATGGGAGAATCAGATCGAGGCATCATTTTGCTTGGAATCTGGATCCCAAAACTATGAACTTCGGATGGCATATAGCCCAATACGTTGCCCGTATCCCCAAGCCTACCTCTATGGCCCACAGAAGAGTCTCTGAAACCACTCTCAGTACTGGACCTTTGAATGAAGGCATTTCCCGTTTTCTTCATTGATGGTGGGGTAGGACTGTGCAATGAAGGAGTATCTATGGAAAACGAGTCGTTGGGTAGCGTCGGTGATAGCATAGGTGTCATTTTACCAGTGTTCCCATTACCGGAAGTGGCAGGCCTACTGGTTTCTTCATAGGACGTAAGTAAATTAGCTAAGTCATTGATACTAGTGCTTATCGAATAAAAACCGCTAGACCTAACTCTGCTGATGCGTGCAGAATTGGATCTGGAATGCTGTCTCGATTCGCCTTCAACTTGCATTGACGGCGTAGCGAAATCGGCATTCGGAATTAATTCAGAACGTTCTGAGCCTGATCTTCCTTGCAGGGGCTGGCTTTGTGAACTTGCGGCAACATGCTCCGAAAGATCGCCGGTTGTATCTTTGTTTGAGTCATATACCGACCGATGGGCGGAAAGATGAGTCAATAGGCTTGATGATGGGCTAGATGTTGGTGCCTCTTGTGAGTCCTTTGAATGCATATCAAGTACATTTTCCGTGAGTTTGTCGGGAGATGTGATCTCAAAAGATGGCGACGGTACTAGTCCAAAGGCTTTCGACACACGGGAACTTAACTCTTGGGCATTGGCCCCAAGAGTTGACAGATCTATGGACACTTCTTCTTTAGGAATGGCATTGGTGGAGGATGCCTTTGGTGTGGAAACATTCTCATTATCAGCACCAGAGATGCTTCGAGAATGACCATTGTAGTTTGCAGGGCTATCAATGGCCTTCGGGCTATGGATATTTCGCATCGATGGTCGAAAAATCGTTGATGTTGAGGAGGATGTTCGAAGGTGGTTGCTACTATTCTCATGAGATCCATAGCCATTGATCTTACTTAAGGGCAAGAGAGCTGAACTTAATGGACGGTCCTCATGAATTGTTCTTTGTAGCTGAAACTGCGGCGGAGGTTCTATGTTTGCACGGCTATCGTTATCAACGTCAAAATCCTCTGTGTAGTCATAGTAAAGAGGTGATGGTTTTCCCGGTGTGTTAGTAGCCGATTGAGAAGCTACTGCAGGTCCTAAATTCGCAGTAGATGCTAAACTAAGAGTGCTTCGGGCTGGGGATGTACTGATTGAAGATGGACCAGTTCGACGCTGCCAATCTTGACCGAACATCACATTGCCTTGTCTCAAGTTTGGGCTTGGCGTGCGCCTCTTTGGCGAGGTTTGGCTCAGCAATGAGGGTGTCGATCGGTTGCCCTCTGCCCGTAAAGACAGCGGTGGAGGAACTCGTTTGAGGGCATACAAAGAAGAAGGCGAGGATGCATTTCGACTAGCTCCCTGTATCGTAAAGTCAGCAGGGTCTGTGCAGAAAACACAGACTTTTTATGTGTGAAGATCATGAAGATACTAACGAAAGGTATTCGGTCAATCTCTGCACGGCGACTATAGTCCACCCCGCCTCCATCAGTTAGTGCTGGTGAGGAAGGGCGGAATCCAGGACGCCTCAAGCGTGTGGGGTATGCAAATGGAGATCTTGGACGTTGAAGCATCACGGCTCCTCCATCTTGGTGGCTTCGAAGGCTTGCGTAAGATTTGTGGTTGGAAAGTGTATATGCTGAGTAACTTGATGTTTGGGTCATAGAATAAGAACGATAATCAGGATCTTCAAAACCTCTGCTGCCAGACCTTTGACTATTGGAATCGTACATAGATGTGGCCTCTGAAGAACCATCTCTCATATAAGATGGCAGTCTTCTCCTATCATCGACAACTGGTACGCCATATGGTTGAAAGGTTGGACGCGGCCTCTGCTGCCCACTGACTCGTCGAGGCGTATTGGATATTGGAGGTAAGCGGGATGGCTTTATTGAAAAGAGACCAATATCTCCAGTTTCCGTTGTTGTCTTCAACATGCTATCAAATCCTTTTGGCAGAGCATGCGAGTTGGCATGATCCTGACTGCTCCTAATGGAAGAATTATTGCGTTGTGATGCTCTGTCAGTACTTGCTCTTGGACGCATTGGATAACCACCATTCGGACCATTTGAACCACTGCCAACACTACCACCATTTCCTCCACTGGTTCCTCGTTCCCGACTGATTGATTGTTTGCCTGATGAAACAGTCTCCATTGTGAATACATCTGGTGTATTGCAGATTAAAATTGAATATTAATGATTAGAAGATAAGAAAAATGACGAGGATCAATCGCCGTTGGAAGATGGTGTATACAGATTTGGCTGCATGAATTCGAAGTTACAGTAGATGAAGTGACGGTAAAGTAGTTTGAAGCTGACCAAAAGATGATCCTCTAGGAGGAGAATCTAAGAGAATCCGAAATCTTTACAAAGAATTGAAGAACTCCTCCTACTCTTACTCTTACTCGTAATAAAAGAAAATAAAAACCAGAGAAAAGATGGAAGGTAATGAAGATAGACCATTTTGGAAGGATGAATGAAATCAAGAGGAAGGAAATGTGAAAGTTTAAGGTGATGAAAGAAGGTAGGTGAAATGGGTGAAATGCGAGATAACCAATGCCAGTACCAGTACCAGCACCAGCACAATCGAGGAAAAAATAAAAAGGAAGGAACTCAATGAACTAATAAACCTCTATAAATCTAGATCCTTATCTTTATGAACATCAACGCAACTTCCACATAGGAAAATAAAAACATGCGAGTTAAGCTTTGACGATGATTGGAGATAAAACTTTTATTCTTTTATATCACAAGTATCGACTGATATAAAATCAAATGTAATACATCTCCCTCAGGTGAAGCAGTGAAGACTCACTTAAAACACTCAACACAACAAACAGAAGTGACTGTACTCCGGTACTACCATTTTGTACATCTCGGCCTTCTAATAATACGTTCTTACAATGATATAGTAATTATATCTCTGAATCAAACCTATTGTCTGTAATCACTGTAGAAACTGCCAGTGATCTGTTCATTCCATTATTATGAACATAGGCTATTTGTATTCTAAATCAAAGTGGAGAAATGAAGGTTTGAGGTAGAAATAAGAAATGTCTGAGTATCAAAATACGGTATATTTCTTACAGGATATCATGCAGGATGATGTTGCAATTCATTTTCAATGACGCAGGAAACAAGAATGAATTTGATTACTTATAAGTACGTACTCTACTTGCTTATACTCATGCATAAGATCCATATACTACAAGTAATATGCACACTTGTACCTTGCTTGCACCTTAAAGTTCTTGTCGCAAGGGTTAACCCACTACGTATCTATCAATTTTTGTTATCGTAAGAAAAAGTTGTACTACAAGGCTGTTGATTTACCTGTTATCATTTGACAATCAATCAATCATTCACTACGACATTCATTATGTGGGGAAATAATGAGGATCTGGAGTGCTGCAAGAAGCATGAAGCACGAGGCTACATTTTTTTCGTATGTACCTATACCAGTATAATCTTACCAGTACTTGATGAAAATATTTGAACTTTGAACTCTTATATTAAAGAGGACCATTACAGTACCTACTTTAGGTGAATAAACTTATTAATTTATCAATATTCCCGGCGGCTGATATGAATTGATTATAAAATCAAAAGGATGAAACCAATTGATAATCTGCTTTTTTTTTGGTTAAGAGTATTGTTGTCCTTTTCTACGGAATAAATATTGTACCTATTCACTGGAATTCTCCCCTTGATTTATAATTATAAGTATTGTGGCAATTAAATCCTTCAGGCTGATATTAAATTCTTACCTAGGTAGGTTTGGTATGAATTAAAATATATTTTTGCCAAGTACTTATATTCTGTATTTGGTTCAATCTTTTGTCATCTGGTTCTGAGAAGCTGCAGGGCTGTACCTCGAGGCACTTAAAAAGTCTAAGAACACGCTGTTATCTTATTATTTAGCGCGGTAACTTGTAGGCTGATAAATTGAGTGGGAGCCGAGTTGGTAGTTTTATATCAAATAAAGGGACCACATATC
Source organism: Rutstroemia sydowiana (assembly GCA_000812895.1). NCBI lineage: Eukaryota > Fungi > Ascomycota > Leotiomycetes > Helotiales > Rutstroemiaceae > Rutstroemia > Rutstroemia sydowiana. The sequence continues at coordinate 17,008 of JWJB01010004.1, read as the reverse complement.
CTCTCTCTGCCTTTTCTTTTCACATTTCCCACTTAACATATTCAACCTTCGTTTTCCCTAACCAACAATTCTCATAAAAGGTAAGTTTCAAGACTTTTGGTCCTCTTGTATTCTAAAACTTATACCCTGAATCATACCAACGATTCAGTATGGGGAAGTTTAACTAACGCTTTGACTGAGTAGGCCTTGTAAACGGAACCTCTTTTTCGATATGCGTCCTTTCAATACTCTTGCCCTATGTGTGGCAGGAGCCGCCATTGCCTCGGCGTCTGATGTTGCATCTCTCACCAAAGATACATTCCCTGATTTCGTAAAGGAACATGATTTAGCACTTTTAGAGTGTAAGTACATTTTCCCTGCTTCATCCCATGAACAGTTTACTAATACATTCATCTCATGTAGTTTTCGCAGTATGTCCCCAATGAATCCCACAAGTATTAACTTAACTAATGTTCTATTCTTTTCGCATAGCCTTGGTGGTAAGAATCCCTCTCAAGGACACATGTTCAAAGCCCAATTACTAATGTTTGGAACAGTGGCCACTGCAAAGCATTAGCGCCCGAGTACGAAGAAGCCGCCACAACATTGAAAGAAAAGAAGATTGCTTTGGCCAAGATTGACTGCACAGAAGAAGCCGATCTTTGCCAGAGTTATGGTGTCGAGGGATACCCAACACTTAAGATTTTCCGTGGAGCAGACAATGTCTCCCCATATTCCGGTGCAAGAAAGGCGCCTGCGTGAGTTACAAGGAGCACTATATGAATCTAGAGTCAATTGGCTAACATATCAAACTGCAGAATCGTATCTTATATGACAAAACAATCCCTCCCTGCTGTGTCAACTTTGACCAAGGATACCATCGAGGACTTCAAGACCGCCGACAAGGTAGTTTTGGTTGCTTATTTTGATGCCGAAGATAAAACATCAAATACCACGTTCACAACAGTCGCTGAGAAACTCCGAGACAACTTCTTGTTTGGCGCAAGCAACGATGCTGCTTTGGCAAAGGCTGAGGGTGTCGAATTCCCAGCTGTCGTTTTATACAAATCTTTTGACGAGGGCAAGAGCATCCTTCCAGATGCTTTCGACGCCGAGGTTATCGAAAAGTTCGCCAACACTGCGTCTATTCCATTGATTGGTGAAGTTGGTCCAGAGACCTACGCCGGTTACATGGCCACTGGTATCCCATTGGCATACATTTTCGCCGAAAGCCCCGAAGAGCGAGCATCTCTCTCTGAGACTCTCAAGCCAATCGCTGAGAAGCATCGTGGTGCTATCAGCTTTGCGACTATTGACGCAAAGTCATTTGGAGCACACGCCGGAAACTTGAACCTTAAGACAGACAAATTCCCCGCCTTTGCCATTCAGGACACAGTCAATAATAAGAAGTATCCTTATGACCAAGAGGCCGAGATAACCGAGGCTCTCATTGGCAAGTTTGTCGCAGGCTTTGTTGAAGGCACTGTTGAACCAAGCATTAAGTCTGAGCCTGTTCCCGAGAAACAAGAAGGACCAGTCCAGATTGTTGTGGCCAAGAACTACGATGAAATTGTTTTGGATGACGCCAAGGACGTTTTGATCGAGTTTTACGCTCCATGGTGTGGTCACTGCAAGGCGCTTGCACCTAAATACGATATCCTCGCCGGTCTTTACTCTGATGCTGGCCACAACGACAAAGTTACCATTGCCAAAGTCGATGCCACTCTCAATGATGTCCCCGACGAGGTTCAAGGATTCCCAACTATCAAGATGTACAAGGCTGGTGACAAGAAGAACCCTGTTACTTACAGCGGTAGCCGTAGCATTGAAGATTTGATCAAGTTTGTTAAGGAGAGCGGCAAGCACGAGATTGAAGTTACCTACGATGAGAACGCAGCTGCATCACCAGAAGCCCAGAAGCCTGTCGTTGAGTCTGCGGCTAAACAAGCAGAGGCAGCAACTGAGTCCGTGAAGAGCGCAGCTGAAGAAGTTAAGGATACTGTTTCAAGCAAAGTTGCCGAAGCAACTGAGACCGCTGAGAAGGATCACGATGAATTATAAAGAATGATTATGAAAATTGGGCTTTTGGTGGATTTTTATCATGTATTTGCGGCTTGAGTACCACGGAAATGGGGCTTTTCTTCTATTTATCAGACTATCGTGTTGATTTAAAAATTGATGATATTTCTTAAATATCCTGAAAGGATTAATACACACCACAAACTTTCTAAAAACATATCATCATGCATGCACTCAGCACATAGAAGAAATAACTGGTAAAGTCTATTTCACCCCGCATTGTGGAATTATAGGTGCATAATTGTAACTACCAAATTAAAAGCCATAAAAAAAATGTTTACGCCTGAGGAAGAATAAGCCGGGGAAGCTTCCAAGTTCTACGGGCAAACAAAGCTTAAACGCCCCTCACCTAAAAAGATCTTCGATAGACAAGGAATTTCCATCAAACTCCGCACCACAAGACCTTAACCTCAACCTCAACCCCAAGTCAACATACGACAAAACTTACAAATCGAGTACATTACGGAATCCAATTAAAAGAAACAAAACAACAGAAGAAGCAGCAGAAGAAGAAGAAAGATAAATTACAAACACAATGGCATCGCGCATTCTCACACCTTCTGCTTCGAGGGTACTGGCAGCTTCTCGCGCAGCAGCGTTTCAAGCACAGGTTTCCACGCGGCGCGGATTCCAGAGCTCGGTGGTTAGGAGAGCAGTGGAAACTGTGACGCCTTTGCCTGTTAAGAAACCGGTTGGTGCGTTTAGAGGGGGGTGAGTCTTTTCTTCTTCTTCCTCTCTGTGTTTAATTGTGATTTTGTTTGGGTGGAAAAGAGATGGGTTTGTTTGCTTTTATGTGGAGTGTATTATTTTTGCAGAAATGGATTGCTAATGAGTGAACCCTTATTCGTGGGAATAGATTGTTAGGTTTCTTCTTAGGTAGCTCGGTCGCGGGCTTCGGTACTTACTATTATATCTTGGAGGAGTATAAGGTTAGCAATGAGTTGTTGACGGAGGATATTTATGTGAGTGGTCTTTTGCCTACATCTTCTGCCTGTTCAATCGCTTGTTTGTTGTGGGTTTGAGATGAGGGGGAGTGAAAGATGAAGTTGGTGATGGGTATATGGATTGCGGTTACGGTTGTGATTATGGATTTGTTTTGGACGAGAATTCAGAGATGAATATGTGCTAATGAGTGTGTGTGACAGAGCTTGCAAAATTCGGTGCAGAGAGTTCATACGTATGTTCAATCGCTAGAACAGAAGCTGGTGGATTTGGAGAAGAAGAAGAAATGATTGGGTGGTTTTAGGACTTGATCGATTGATGGATGGAGGAACATGAGGGATTGGTGAGCGTCGAGTGGGTGGAGGATTGCAAGTGGGTGGTAGGAAAGCGGATGCATGCTTGCTTGCAGGTCAGGAGAGATAAGTGTAAGCTGGGGTTGAACTCTGTACACATATTGAATGACATGAGACGAGATGAGGTGGTGGCATATCTTCGCATGAACGAATGGTATTAGGCGCAGGAATTAAACCCTACATCTCAACTATTTGGCATTATTTAAGAATAAGCTGATTCTTTCTCGGTTTGCGTAAATCGTATTTCTGATGGCGCCTTTATAACTACAATACAGCCTGGCTTTGTTGAACGCCAATTGCTTTGTATGGTCGCGGAATTCGGCACATTTTCTTTGCTTTTGAATGCTTGTAGATTCTAGGCTAGCTATTTCTATAAGGCGAGGTGATGGACTGGCCTGGACATGGTACTTGCAATCACAATGGATCATGATGGCAATCCACAACTCTCAACAATATCCAAAAAAAAATAAAGAACACACCTACCAACTTACTCATCTCCGTCTCCCAACCCCCGAAGAAGCCTCCGCCCTATCAGCCAACGTAACCACCTCCCCAATGCCCGCCGCCTCCTGTTCATCCTCCAATGCAGTAATCTCCTCACGACTATCCCACCACTTCACCTCACTCATCTCAAACGCCCTCGTCTTAATCTCCTTAACTGATAAGCTTTCCGGCTGGATCCCCTGCCATCTCAAGCTAGTCATTAATGCTTCTTGCCACTCGTTTCCGCTTCGTTGGAAGAAATCTCGTCGTGTTTCGAAAGGTCGTGGATGGGGTAGATTATCGTCTGGTGAGGTGGTGCTGGATTCTTCGGGTGTATCGTCGAATGCGGTGGGTACGTCGGTGGCTTCTGGTATGTTGTCTGGAGCTTTCTTCTTTTTGCGTGTGCTTTCTGTATGCAAGTGTTTCTTATCTTCCATCTTTATGTCGCCTTCTTCATCCTCTTCGTCTTCGTCGTCATCGTCTTCATCATCATCCTCATCGTCATCATCGCTACCATCCTCGCTTCCAACCCAGTCGTCTACCTCCCTTCTGAATATCTCCTTTACTCCGTCCATCTTCCCCAAGTCAACAGAATACATCTCATCAAACGTATATATTCTATCTCCTCTTTCAAATGTACCACCATATATAAATAGCACGTCATCTTGAACCGCTAATTGCGCATTGAATCGCACATGTGGGAATTCCATCAACACTGTCTTCTCAACCATCGTACTTTCCTCATTCTCATCTCCCTTCGTTTTCTCAATCTCCATCTCATCAGCTTCCGCTAAACTCTTGCCGGTCTCCAACGCCGCCAAATTACGCAATAACTCCTCCTCATTGGCCTGTCCTCTTCCTCTTCGTCCACCGCGCTCGTTACCTTGTGCTTTCTTCTGATTCGTACGCGGCTTACGCAGCGAAAGTGGGAAATACCGATTTCGCTCAATGTTCCACGCAAACAGCGTGTTGAAAAATTCGCTATCGATACCTTCCTCGCTCAGCTCCACATCATGTACACCCCCGAATTGAATGCCACGACCCTTGTGATGGGCCATTGTTGCTCCTGCCCGAGGTGGAGCGGGCGTGTTAGCGGGCTTTTTGCGACGTTCCCAGCGAACGGTGGGGGGTGCCGTGGTTGATGTATCTGCTGGTTGGATTATACGAAGATACCAGCAATCTTGATGAACCATCGGCCTGTACTATTAGTGACTTTTACATGTACATCAAGGGAATATGATATCGTACTTGAGGATATTTCGTTGGGCCTGACCACCACCCTTCATTTGCTTTCCCGTCACTATCGTCTTAACACGCGAGTACCCTCCATACAACACTGCGCCGGAGTCGTTTGGCAAAAAGGAGAACGAAGATCGAGCATCGGGTTTTTGCGACGCTGATGGTAGGATGGGATTGTGCCAGACGAAATTTTGTGTATCGTAGATCCAGAGATCTGCTAAATACTTGGTTTGTTGCGATGTGTCTTGGAAACCACCAAAAATAATAATGTAATTTTTGTAATATGTCATTCTATGTCCACTTCTTGCGGGTGGGGTTTTGCCTTTGGTTTCGATGCGGGTCCATTCTCGTTCCGAGGGCTCAAGACGCCAGAAGTCCTAAATAGGCTTGTTAACAACTCCAGAAAGACACATGTGGTTCGATATATACTCACATTGTAATGGTAGAAGGTTCCTTGCTTCGGTGATGAAAACTCACCACCAAATAGATAAATTCCTCCAGCGTTTCCTCCTCTACACCATGCATGCCCACTTCTTGGCAATGGTGCGTTCGGACTCGTCACCAAATGCCACTCGTCCTTATTGGTCGAATATACATACAAATCGTTGAAGAACTTTGCCAAAGCCCCGTTGAAATACTCGCCCCCAAACAAAAACAGCTCGTTAGAATTTGACGGACTGGCAATCAAAGTTGATGATTCTCGCGGCGCTGGAGGCTGGGACACAACTTCCGTTACTTTGAGAAACTGTTCTTGGCTTTTGGCATATTCTGCCAATACGGCATCGAGATCGACATCTTCGGCATCACTGTCGTCAGCTTTGAGTTTGGAAGATTTGGCCGCGGATTTCTTTTCCGACTTCTTTTCTTGCTTTTGCTTCTTTTCGGCGAGCTTTTTCTTCTTGTCTTCAGATTTTGATTTCTTGTCTTTGGCCATCTTGAACACTTTAGGAAATCAGAGCTTACTAAAGGCTTTGAGAATCTCTAGATAGATATGGATAAAAATATGTTGGAGTCTATGTATCACGTGACTACTTATTGAATTGTCAGTCTCGCCCTCAGCTACTGAATCTATGTAGAAGGGAAGGTTAAGAATGCCCAAGGATGTTGAGCCTCTTCTTAACGACCCTGAGGAGCTTTCACAAGATATGTTGCCTTATAGACAGAAGATGCCATCACTTGAAGATTCTGCTGAGGAAGAATGAACTCTCATTATCTCTCACGCATTTCCCTGAAGAATGTGGCACAGAATTATGTAGAGCACCAATTCAACGTACCTCAAATATTTTTGGGATGATTCTCTTGTGGTTTAATAAAATAGGATATTTTGATAAGAAATATAATTTTGGCGGGGTGAGTTTTCCAAAATATTGTTATTTTCACTAAAACTAACTAGGGGCGGAATGTTCCGGGGTTTATCCGGGGGTTGTGGTTGTGATCCCCACCTTAGAAACTACCCCTCCAAAGAAAAGTCCTTATTGTACTACTCGTGTAGAATGTCAACATAATCTTACTCAAACCGATTGAGTCAAAACTTCAAGTAGAAGCCTCTACCGCTCAGTTTCCTTATATATCTGGTACAATATTTCAATTTACAAGTTTGTTGTTATACTTCCAAATCAATTCGTGGTATTTATCCAATCTCAGGTCAGTCTTCACCAGGTTGCTTCATACTTTGAACGCCATATTTTGTATCTGTATCGAAGATATCTACTCTGCGCTTTGTGAGCTGACCACGTCAATCATAATAGACACGATGACTTTTGCTCGTCTGATTGACTCTAAGACACATTTGATACCAGGTAAAACTCAAATTCATACCAGTCTTGAGAAAATATCCATAAGACCGTCCTCGATTTTTAAAGATATATTGTTGACTTTTGGTAGGAAAACTGAAAATTTCAGAACTATTTTTCGACGTACCTTTGGAGTAAGTGCTTCCATGGTATCATTGGAAAATACGAAACGGGCCATAAATTACCCATCATTGTGACTAAACTAATCAGAAACGTAGCTATTCCAATCTTACCAGAGGAACAATAAGACTTTTCGCGCGGAGTGTTATAAAGTACGAAAATCCAGTCGCACTTCCTACTGACGAAGACGAGCGCAAGTCGGCCCAGAAACCATGGTTTGTTTACTTGCAAGGAGGGCCTGGGTGTAGTTGCAAACCACCGCAAGAGTATGCAATCACAAGTATTGTGCTCGAAAGGGGTTATCAAATGCTGTATATCGATCAGCGGGGTACTGGAATGAGCACTCCGATCTCAGCTGCAACATTAGCTCTACAGGGTGACATTCGTCGACAAGCAGAATATTCTAAACTTTTCCGAGCGGACAATATAGTTCGCGATTGTGAAGCTGTGCGTAAGACACTTACTGCAGATTATCCTAATGAACTGAAAAAGTATGATATATCAATCCCTAAGCGCAAATTCCCGCTCCATATTTACTCGGAAAGTGAAGCTATGGCTAACCGAATTTCCAGATGGTCTGTTTATGGACAATCTTTCGGAGGCTTTTGTGTTCTTACATATCTGTCTTTCTCCTACCAAGGTCTCCGCGAAGTATTCACCAGTGGGGGCCTCGCACCAGTCGGCCACACAGCCGAACAAGTATATAGAGCTACATTCAAGAAAGTTCAGGAAAGAAACCGAGCTTACTACTCGAAGTTCCCTGAAGACGTTGAGACAGTTCACAGTCTTGCATTTTACATAAATAGCAAAGGGGGGCTTGCTTTGCCATCTGGAGGTACTTTGACAGTTCGAATGTTCCTAACAGTTGGCATTATGTTTGGTACACATGGCGGTTTAGATGCTGTTCATGAAATAGTATTCCGAATGAGCTCGGATCTAGACCAATTTGGTTTTATGACTCGCGGAACTTTGAAGATGATAGAAGATGCAGTGTTCATGGATGATAGAGTACTCTACGCTATGCTACACGAATCAATATATTGCCAAGGGCAGGCATCGAATTGGGCGGCTGATAGAGTAAGTTCTTTCACGTATACTCCACCTTAAGGCAAAGGACATACTGATGATCTGTATAATTTAGGTTGGCAAGAGTATTCGCGAGTTCAAATGGCTATCTGGTGAGCCGCCGTCCCCTAACGCCGTCACAGAAGAGCCTCTATTCTTCTCTGGCGAGATGATATATCCCTTCATGTTTGAAACATCTCCCGAGCTAGAGCAGCTTTCCCCTGTTGCTCACCACCTAGCCGAGTTTTCTGATTGGCCGGATCTTTATGATGAGTGGCAGTATGTGATTGATCTTTCCCATAGCCATAAGTCTCAAGCTGACACTTTTTTTCTTTACAGATTAGCAAGAAACGAGGTTCCACTTTATGCAGCCACCTTTGTGGATGACATGTATGTGGACTTTGGGCTTGCACAAGAAACGGCGAGGATGGTAAGAGGATGTAGGCAGTTTATTACGAATTCCATGTATCACAATGCGGTGAGGGTGAGGACGGACCAGTTGATGGAAGAACTCTTCAAGTTGAGGGATGATTCCATTGATTGATCTGGAGGAATCACAAGGTGGAGATGATACAAACCGATGAAATCGGATGAAACCTTTGGTATGAGGCATTTAGCCTAGGAAAAAGCTATTTGAATTTCTCTCTCTAAAATAACACCTCGTTCCGCCTGTAAAGTTTAATACATTATTCCCATACAGATGCAATCTTCGTCTCGTAGAGACTCAGAGGCCAATGTTGGGTAACCAACTTTACGCTAACTTAATTTGGGGGACTTTCTAAGTTTTTTCAAAAGAAGTCCCCCATTCTAGGTTTAGCTTAGAAGCTTTGACCATTTTTTCACTGAGAACATCAATAATCTCAAATGTATTTCTTACAGTGATTAAAACACAATCGAGCAATGGATATAATTTTTGATAATATATATTTTATTGATCAGGCAATTGAGCTTTTTAATTATATGTAAAAAAAAGTTATTTTATCAAATATAGAATTTTGACTTTCAAGAATAATAAGGCGCTCACAAGCCACATTCTTAATAATACCTCGCTAAATTGGTTACCCAGCATTGTCCCTAGAGTCCGTAGGACGATAGATTTCTAGTATGCATTATTCCAGTCTTCACATACTCCAGTGGATATCGCTAGTAAATCTTCAGCCCTTATCAGCTATGCAGCTGTATCTCGTACACTTATCCAAACTACCAAACCCATCAACTCCAATATATTACACAACCTGATTCAGACCTTCCTTGTGAGACAAGCTCCACAAAATGCAACATCTCCTGCATTAATATACGTGCCATCTCTACATGTTGAACTCTGGCATTTCCACGACCCCAACACACTTTCTGGGCGTAAAACATTGGAGCATACCATGCAGGTGAGTGCCAGAGGCTCGTTTTCAACGGAGCAGCTTGGGCAATTGCCTGTTTTGGTTGAAGGAAGGTGCGCAGATTCAATTGTGCTTGGAGAAGATTTTGTGTTCAAAGACTTGACGCTCGGTGCGGCTTTGGCGGGGACTTGTTCCTCTCGCTTTTCTTTTGTAGGAGCTTTCTTCTTTGCCGGTGGCTCTTTAGAAGTCTGGTTGCTAGAGGTAGCGTTGCTGGGTTTGGGATGTTCCGAATTCGACTCTAGACTAGGTTGCCGTTTAAGCTCCGTCTTGAAATATCGCTCGATACCCTGTAATTCCCTAAACTCCCTTTGAGCGTCCTCATTACCTCCATCCTCATCTTCACACACTTTCACTAAGCTCCTCCCGTTTTTATCAAGAAGTCTACTTCCGTCAATATCGAGAGCATCGTCCGGTTCTGTCTTGATGTATATCTCATCTTCTTGACCACTCTCTGCTTCGCTATCCGTCACCATATCTTCGTCCTTAATATCAGGTTCTTCTTTCTTCACCTCAAATCGTGCCAACGCGGCTGCTGCGCGTAATTCTCGACCCCGCTGACTGCTAGCCACGCGTGGTTTACCAAGACCCGTCTTGCCCTTCTCGAGTTTCGACTTCATATCTTCATCTTCGCCCACTGTGATTCATTAGTATCAATACGATTTGAGAGGGCGATGGAAGGCGGAGAAAATCGTACAAGCCATCCCATTCACCCCAAATTTCTTTTTAATCCTCCTCTCCTTTTGTTCTTTGTAAGTAATCTTAGGTTTTGCCTTCCTCTTCCTCCCACCCCTCGACTTGAACGTCCCCCCACAAAGATGCTCTGGTAACACCTCTCCTTGTCCCAATTCATCTCCCATAAAAGTACCATTCTCTAATAAAACTCCCTTTCCCCAAAGTCCATCCCCAGTGTATCCTTTGCTCCAAAGCTCCTTCATCTCGGCCGCATATCCATCTCTAACCTTCCAGAACGCGCGGGAGTGGTTCATTTCTTTGCAATGAGCAAGTTCGTGCATCATAACCATTTGTACAAATCGGAAAGGAAGCCAGTTACCTGTCGAGGGCGACTTTAGAACGAGTTGAATTACTTCTCCATTATTGAAATTTCGGCCTGCAATAATGTCAGTGGCGTTGTGACACAAAGAGAGCGTGGGAAGTATTTACACACCCCAGAACTCTAGATTTGGTTCATATTCTTCTAGAGATGCGACGGCGAGATAATTTTTGTTCATTATGGGTAGACATTGTGCTGCGATTCGTTCAAGATATTCTCGGGATTTGGCTTCATCAGGTCCAGAGCGGGGTTTGATGAATACAATATTCTTGTTTGGTTGCGAACGTCGCGCATTGATTCTTTCCCATCCCAAAGGCATGTTGATGGATAGGTAATTAAAATCAAAATGAATGAATTGCCTTCCAAAGAATTCAAATTAATCGTGGTTATATGCGAATCACATAATAGGCTTCCTTTACTTCCTTCTGAAGCTGCTTCATAGGTTTATCCGATAAGGATAAGAAATGGCAAACGCGATTCTGAGAAGAGCACACACACGGTATCACGTGTACTAGTAGAGCCGTGTTATGTAATTCATCACTGGCAACCCGCCCCACCAATTCTTTGTCCCCAATAAACACTACGTCGCCATCGCCGGGAGGACATCATCAGGAGAAATTATAGGATGCAACTATCAGCTTCTAAAAGCAGACCTATTTGGTCTTCAAAACATACAGTAGGCGAGAGAATTCAAGAACAAGAGCAGGTTTTAAGGTTCCACTTAAAATTTACTGACCATACTATCTATACTCAATCCTTCAACAATACTGGTGTACCACACAACTTCAATCTTCGCAATAATAACAAGAAAATATGGAAATTATTCTTGGACTGATTGGTCAGGGATGGGGGTTACTAGTTATATCCTCAAGGAATCAGAGAGAATTCGAGGGTGGACCATGGCGAACGGGCAGCAAGTGGAGTGCGGGGTAATGATGATTTTCAATCCACTTCGATGTCGTATCACACTGACAGCATTGATCATATAGCTACTAAACTGAAGCTCTGAGCTTATTTACGGTATCTTATTGTTAAAGCCAGTACTTGGCATATGGTTACCATAAAAAATGTGCAGGTGTAATTTGCCGGATTCCATTCCGTGATCAATACTCATAGTCAATAATCTGATATGTAACAGATGGGGAATGTGATTTACATTTCAAATTAGTATTTTGTAAACTTTTCCTATAGATTGATATAATTGCTTGCGACCACTTATACTTTAAATACATTCACAATGACGTCTCCAGGATGTCCCAAGAAGCCTTTTCATATCGCAGTTTGTGGTATGTTTACCAGCACTCTATATAGACGAGCCCCTTAACAGATATCTAGGAGGAGGAATCGGTGGTTTGTGTCTTACGATTGGTCTTTTGCATCAGAACATATCATGCACACTCTACGAGGCAGCTCCTGCATTTGCAGAAATTGTATAATAGTTCCTTGTTATATATTCTCCCATTATGTCCTATAAGCTCACGCTATAGCTTAGGGTGCTGGTGTTTCCTTCGGACCAAACGCTATACGTGCAATGGAATTAATTGATCCGGCTATCAAACAGCGATTCGACAATCGAATGACAAATAACGGATATCCAGAAAAGAAAGATGTCTGGTTCGATTTTCGAATAGGTATAGCAGATGAGGGATGGAAAGATGTAAAAGGACTCCCGGCCACGGAGGGAGAATACCTTACGAAAGTTGTATGCGCTCCTACGGGGCAGTCATCCGTGCACAGAGCACGTTTCCTCGATGAGCTGGTAAGCCTAATTCCGGAAGGCGTTGCAAAATTTGGAAAGCGGGTAGAGAACGTTGAGGAGAAGGGCAATGTGGTACAAATGACATTCAAGGATGGGACGACAGCCGAGGCCGATGGTAAGTAAACATGGCCGCACAACGCTTTTTCATCTCTAATTTTCTTCTCATCCGATTAAGCGGTTATTGGTTGCGATGGGGTAAAATCCAAGACTAGACATATTGTTTTAGGAGAGAATCATCCGGCTGTACTGCCGCAGTTTACAGGCAAGTATGCATATAGAGGATTAGTTCCAATGGAGAAGGCCGTGGAAGTACTCGGTGATGAATTGGCGAGAAACAGTCAAATGTATCTTGGTCATCACGGACATGTAAAAGTCACATTTGTGTAGCTAATGTTCAAGGGTTTGCTGACTTCATACTAGGTTTTGACGTTTCCAATCGAGATGGGTGCTACAATGAACGTAGTTGCATTCAGAACCAAACAGTCTGGCACATGGGAGGATGGGAGATGGGTTTTGCCCACAAAGTCATCCAATATGCTTGAAGATTTCTCTGGATGGGGTAAAGAAGTCAAGCAAATCCTTTCGGTAAGTACCACGAATCACACCATCATCAACGAATATCTAACAATCTCTAGCTAATGGAAACCCCCGACATCTGGGCTTTATTCGACCACCCACCAGCACCCACATATTACAAAGGTCGGCTCGCTATTCTCGGTGACGCCGCTCATGCTTCTACACCACACCAAGGTGCAGGTGCGGGTCAAGCTATTGAAGATGCATTTGTACTGTCGAATCTCCTTGGTGATGCTACCTCTGTCTCCGATATTGACAAAGCGTTTCATGCATATGATACAGTGCGGCGACCGAGAAGTCAAAAAGTGGTGACTACAAGTAGAGACGCCGGAGCGCTTTATGAATTTGAGGATCAAGAGTTGGGTATGGATATTGAGAGGATTAGAGAAAATTTGAGGATGAGGTATGATTGGATTTGGACTGAGGATCTGCAGGCACAGCTGGAGAAAGCTAGGTGCGTGATGAGAGAGTAAGAATAGTGTGATAGGGTTTGTGTAGTAATATATTATGATCGTATGTAGAGTTCACTTTATACCTTTGATGAGGAGATTATCTTTCTTTCATGCTTATTATTACTGATGAAAAATAATTGACCCATCATGGTCGGATTTGTGATTGTCTCCAGGTAAGCCGTTTTTTTTAGGGCCGACTTGCCAGTGGTGAAAAGCTTCATACATTTAGGCAGGTTCTTGCTGAGCTTCCATGTCTACGAGAAATGGAGCCGTGGTTGATTTTTATAGACACCGAAGCTATAAAAGAACATTTCTCATCAAAAGAAATCTGAACTGGAAATCCTTTCGAATGCTTCTGAATCATACTCGGGACATCCATATTTGTTAACTCTGATTTGCGAGATAAATCCTTCCCACGTCTGTGTTTGCTCTTCCAACTACACTTTAGAAAGTTCCTGTCAAATCTCCAATCATAAGCCTCTGATACTTTTCTACACACTCTCCGATTCTGACCAGAACCCCAGCTGCTAACAATCTTCTTTTCTCCTCTTCTTCGCTTCCACCCCTCAAGCCCCCAAACACCATTTCCACCCACTCCCTCGTCTCCACCAATTCATTCCCATGTCTCTCTGCCAGACTCCTCAAATCACCTTCATTAATCTCCATGATTGTCATAAAAGCAAAGAGTAATCCTTCCTGCACACTCACGTCGCTGCGAGCCTGACCCCTCAAGCTCAAACACAAATCCCAGAACTCGCTAGTCATCTGCGCTAAACTTAAGGTAGAGGGCCCTGATGCATGGAGCATGACGGCAAGGGTTTTGAGGAAGAGAGATAGCAAATATGGCTGGAATGCGATGTTGGCGGATGAAGATGAACCGTAGGCTTTAAGGTGCACGAAGAAACGGCCAGTGAGGGGGAAGAAAAACGAGGTCGAAAGAATTTTGGCCAGATTGTTGGCGATGGGCTTTTTGCGCTTGGCTTCGACCGTGAGGCGGGAGGAGAAGGTGCGCACTTTAAGGATATTGGGCCCAGTTAGCTCATCTGCAGCATTGGTGGCAAGAGGAGCGAGCATCGTCTTCTGGAGAGTGTCAGAGAGCTTGTCAACAGGGTTTATAGTTGAAGTCTTGGATTTGTTAGAATAGTGTTTGTGCATGGCTTCTGGGAGCATTTTCGATGGGAAAGAGGCGGTCGTATCATTTGTTATAGTTTTATCTTCAGAGCCATAACCTCCCAATTCTCGAGCACCGAGACCAAGCGTCGCAAGGACTGTGGCTCGTTGAGATAGCGAGTAATCGCCATCAAAGAAGGTCTTAGAGTACCATTGGCCCATCTTCTCGGGTAGTGCAACAAGTATCGCAAGCATACCCTGTAAACGCATCTCTTGGAAATTTTCTATCTCGTACTTGTCTTGGAGACCGACAAGCAGTGTTGCAATCTCTTCGGCATGAGAACTAACTTCAGTGCCGAAATTGGCCTTTCGTCTAACTAAGGTGGCTGCGGTGGCTAATGCTAACTTCTGACGATCGTAGTTCTCGGTGTCTCGCAGATAAGCGATGAGATCACGAATATATACGGGGGCGGTAGGTTTGTTCCTCGTGATTAATGTCGGATCATCGTCGGAATCATCTACATCTGAGTCTGGTTTCGCATATGGGGTAAGGCCGTCATCCTCGGACTCTTCTCCGTCATCATCGTCAACTTCCTCGATGGAGATGATTTTTGAACTTCCCTGCCGTGGTTGTGAATTTACTATGGGTTTCTTACCCGAAGTTGTTGCTTTTGGAGTTTTTAGTACACCGGCGACTTCTCCTGGTCCCTTCTGCCATCCAACCTTATCGGATACTTCTACTATGCTCTTGTACCATTTCGCTTCAGGAGTTTTGGTGTCATCGACCTTGAAGTCCATGATCTTGTCCCCTTTATCAACTAAATTTGATAATGCTTCACCCACCAACATACCTAAGAACCGTGCTCTAGGTGAGGATGAGCTGAGTCTGTTTGAGACGACACCTAAATGCGACCCTGTTCTCATTGTCATCGCAAGTCGAATTGGTGCCATCCTACTAACATATCCCGCAGACAAGAGGAGAACTTGGGCATGAGCTTGTCTCGAGTTAGTAAATTGTTCATTATTATCAAGTGATCGAAGAACTCTACCTTCTTGTTGTAGGATAGGAGCATGTCTGATGTATAATTGATCGCCAAACTGGCTCAAGCTCTTCTCCAGCACAGTCTCCATATCAGCTTTATCTTTAGATAATGCGGCTACAGCTGCACGTCTGATCGCTATGCCTTCTCCAATACCAGCGCCAGAAGAGTTTGTCAACCACGATACGAGATGGCTCTTTCGTAATTCATGGTTATAGATCAACATGTAGAGATATTCAGCTGCTGCTGATACACTCGCAGTATTTGATTGCCACCAGTCAGAGTTGTCCTCAGAAGTGATTTCAAATGACAAGGTGGTTTCTGATAGAAGTGCAACCAGAGCATACAATACATTACGTTGATCTAAACTTGGAAGATATCCAAGAAGTCTCAAAACTCGCTCAATGTCCTCTTTTTGCTGCTTTTTACAGGTATCAAACACAACCTCTCGAGCAATGCTGTCTACATCCTTGTCAATGATAGTTCTCTGGTGATTGATAGACAGAAGAACTCTTACCAATATGCCCTAGCCGCAAGGATTTACCGAAAAGCTCGCTGCAACTCTTCCATGCCTGCTCTGAGTCTAGCGGAAGAAGTTTCAGCCAGTAGGTGATATTTCCTCCAAGCCACTTGCTATAAGAATTGCCATCAGCGATCCAATATCTCTCGTTGGGCATAGAAGTGAGCCCATTCGAGATAGCTTCAGCCTCAGCCGTAACGCTAACAATTTTTCCACTTCCTATCAAGTTCAGAAACTCTTGCCATAAAGCTCTTTGCTTGATGGGATTATCGCATGCACTTTCAATGTTAGTCCAAAATTTTGCGATAGTGTCTTTTCCCTTGAGAACCTCAGAACAAAGTTGCAATGCAATGCCAAGATTTTCCTGGATATTTGGGCCTAGGAAAACGTCAGCTTACTCTGATAATTCGATAATCAGATATCTTTTAATGCCAAATAGTCGAATGCTCGGGCTAGATATTACCTCCTACTTGCTTATTGCTTTCTTTTGACCGCTCGATGAGTTGTTTCAAACGCAGCAATATTGCATTAAGACCTGTAATACTTCGCACGGAGTTCAATAGCAAGCCAAGCTCTTGGGAATCCCGGGTCCTTTTGAGGTACTTTTCGAAGTTTCCACTTGTCTCATGAAGAATAGGCCAATAATTTGGTATTACCTCAGACACAAGAAGATGCACGAGCTGAGCTGCTACTGGACTAGGAAAAGTTATATCAAAGTTATCTTTCTTGTCAAAAAATATGAGAACAGATTTGAGGTCATCGAGATTTGGTTCATGGCGTAATAATTCGAGAGCCTCTTCTGGAGTGTTTAACTGAACAGGCCTTGCATTAACCTCATTCAAATTCGTGATTGATGGCGATGGTTTGGAAGTTTCAACCAAAGCATCTTCTTTATTTTGTCCTTGACTTTTGTATATTACACTCACGGGAGTGAGTAAGCCTTCCATAGCTACACAGAGCGAAAGTACTGGTACTTCCGTCTTTCATATTGATTTGAGGATCACCATCTGTTTGCGATTGAGAAAATCTTTCCTTGTCAATGATAGTTCTCTG
>JWJB01010003.1:0-68633 GCA_000812895.1 Rutstroemia sydowiana | reverse complement strand
GAGCGTCGCTCGTGCTTTCGCTAGGGCAAGATCATACCAAGTTCTTCCGATCAGTGCTAGTCTCTTTCATGGGTTTAAAAAAACGTGCCCGATAGTAACTCAAAGGAACAAGCCTCCCCGGTTTTCCCTCCAAGATATTGTCCCAAACGAATGGACATTCCTCGTGATTACCGAGAGGCACGTATGTCTACAAGACCCCCAGACAGATGAAACCGAAGTTCATGAGAAGCACCCTAATTACATACGATATGCCTTTATCAGCACTACGGCCTCAATCCCCCTGAACCCTTCGGAAGCCGATTTGTCGAATCTTATAGTTGTAGATGCTGTTGAGTTTGTAAAGCTAGCCTGCGAAACATTCCATGATGGAATGTCTCAGGAGCTTCTTGACGACTTGGCGGGAGAATGGGTTTCGAATACGGTGAGAGATAGGAAAAATCCACTCAGTCTTTGCGGAAGAAAGGAGGTCATATCGATGGTTCGTCATGCTTATAGTGGCGACAGGAAGTAATGTGGCTTCGAGATTAAGAGTGGTAGCGAGAGTGGGCAGTGTTAGATCGCGCGAAGATAAGACAACGCAGGCATAGCAATGGAGTATTTGAGAGCTCGAGATTTGAAGATTGATATGCAATGGGATTGGTGGTCTGGATGAGTTGTTTCTAAGGCCAGTGCCTCCAAACTCGTAGCTAGGGTTTTTAAAGAAGAAGTCCGCGATTCTTTCGTTGTTCTAAATCATTCAAACAAACAAAATATTTTTGAGAACTACTAGAATCTATTCGCAATATACATACCAATAATAGCCAATCGATGGTCGAATACAGAGAAAATTGCTAGGATCCTAATCTAAAGTGGCGATATAATCCTCCTACTTACCTCCTCTTGAAGTCCTAATTCAGTTCAACTAGTTATAAAACCTTGAAACGACCATAGGAGTGAGCGTAGTTTTTCCACTGGCAACGATAATGGTAGAGATGTGAAGATAGAATATTTAGATTTGTAAGAAATAAAAGTTGATTTTCAAATGAGAATAGGTACCGTTTCTACAGTACGATGGTTGTTGTTATTATTCACCAACACTGTACTGGTTCATATCACTTTCAAAATTTCACGAATAGAGATTACAATTATTCTAAGTTATCAAACGGCCAAATTTGATATTTCATTTTCTTTAAACGGGCAGATATGCAAGTTTCCACATCCTTTTAGGTAGTTGGCCGTTTGATGCGGGGTATAATAACTCCGCCGCAAGTGAATATCCTTAAGGTTATCCCTTTTCACTTTTGTTTCCCACCACCACACCATCAAACAAACTATTACTTACTTACTTGACTCCAAGTTTGTAGCATTATCATAAACTTCTATCACTCGATTTCAATCTACTCTTGAACGTCGATCGAACTGCATCGACATGGGTCAGCGACATCAATTGTTCGTGATCGCTAAGATCAATGGAAGATATCGAAGACTGGCTGCGATTCATCACCGTACGCGATTCCTCCAAAGAATTTAACTTTGTATTGGACTTAAACATTAGCTAATAATCTAACAGAATGGCTGTATGGAATCCCTGCCCTCAAAGTAGCCAGAAACACCATCAACATCTTTCAATGTCCCGCGAACAAGCTCGCGTTGGAGCATGAGCTTAGGCAGGCTACACAATTCAAAGAAGAAGATTGGGACCGAAAGTTTCAGTATGGTCAGGAGGACGAATCATCTATACCTTTCCCATTTATCATGCTGTGTTTAGTATTGGGAGCTTCTCTTCGAGTCGCCGATCATCAATATTCACGTGTCCATATACTTCCTTTTAATGTTCCGTACTATGACGGCGATAACGATGATGGAATCACCGTATTCGATATCACGGATCTCGAAAAAGTTCGTCAATCTTTTGTCAACTTTTCCGACTACGACTCGGATGAAGAGAAATCAGGGGACACTAATGAACCAGCGAGCAGCGTATTCTCAATGACTCCATTATCAGGAGCTAATTATGCAAGATGTTATGGATTTAAGGGTGATATTTCGAGTATGAATCAGGATGTGCCCATGGTTGATGGCCGAGCTTTGCAAAGCGCATGGCCGGAAGGTGATTGGAGGGTGGAGACCGTTAATGCTGAAGGCAAGACTCAGCTTATTATGGTCGGCGATTTGATTCAAGGTACGTTCACTGCCGCTCTATGTTGTCTCGGATTCTTCTAGTCGGTTTTCAATGCAAGAGCTCATCCAAGGAACAAGAATTATTGTCGGTGGCCATAGCTGATGTTTTACTACAGATGAACAGGGTATCGACAGCAGAGCAGCAGACTTCAAGAAACTTGACATAGGAAAATCAACATTAAGGTCATCCGCTCTGACCAAAGTCGTAGAAGCTGCAATTGAAAGTACAGTTCATGATCTACCTCAAATCATCGAGAGTGCATCAATGCTTTCAGACTTCTATCCATGCGTCAAATCCAAGCTATATGCAGACCCTTCCGTTGTTGGTCGATCTGCATCCGCTCGTCAACTTTTATGTCGCATTTTAGAAAATGAGAGTATAGTTGACCTTGGCCCTTTTATCGATTTGACTATGGACCAGATTACAGAAATATTGAATGGCCGACTACATTGTCCGAAGGAAGTAATCATACTTAACCTATCTGGCAACCAGAAGATCACGGGTGAAGACCTGAGAGCTCTATTGATGAATTTCCCAGGCCTCGAAGTTCTGTATCTTCTAGATACGCCGCAAATCCCCTTGCACCAGAAAGTTGAGCTGTTGAGAGGAAGAAACATCCAGCTTTTCGACTCGAGGCAACTTGTGATGCCATTTTTATCTCACCCGGTTTGTCGTCTCTTCAATGGTTGCATCAAACCAATCATACAACAGGTGGCAATATGGAATGATGACTCATGGTTTTGCATCCCATTATGCGAAATAAACCTCACACCTATTTCATTGTTGAATGGGCTAGCTCAATACTTAGGATACCTCATGCACCAAAGATTTGAGCTGGGTGATGACTTTGCATCAACCTTTGCAACAGTGTTGGCGATGCCTGATGCTTGGCGAGGTGATATGGACTCAGCTAAAGTTAATCCGATCTGCAACTATATCTTTGGTTCGGAAAACGGCATACGTCAACGAAGAAGACGCTGGTCGTGTGAAAGAATAGTCTCTGGCGAATGGACTCTCGTACTAATTCAAGAAAACAGACACAATGACTTGAGAACGTTGTCGTCCAGGTATGCATTTATCACAGCCGATAAGTCTATAAATGAAGATTCGAAAGACGGTTCAAGCCCCCCAGCGCTCATTTTTGAGGATATTGAGGGGTTTCTCAAACACCAGTCGCCCGATGCATCAGTCAAAGAAAGAATTCTGGAGGATTGGAGGAACGCCACCGTACCAAGATCTTTGGGTGCAAGAGGACCCAACGTATCGGAGCCCAAAATGTGTGATAGGTTGGAATTGGAGTCGTTGCTGCAAGCTCTCGTGTATTCAAATCCTGAGGTTGAGACCTCTAACCCTGCGAGCTCTGTCGACTAACTTGTCGAAAGAAAGGCTGTCTTCCGAACGGGCAAAATTTCCTACTCTTAGTTCAACCTCTCCATCATTGTTCAGAAACCTCAAATGTAACAGACAATACCACGAATTGAATTTTCTGCCTGGTTGACATTATCCACGAAACGCGTGTACTTGGGTGCCTTTTGTTTAGATAATTATCAGGTGCAGTATTTCACCTTCTGCGACTCACAGAAGCTCACCCATTATCCACATTCTACTTATTCTTAGCATCGTGCCCAGAGTATGTAAGAAACGTGAAACTTTCATAGTTTGTGTTGCCGCCCACAGAAGATATGAATACACCGAAACAAAAGTATAGAGCGAGGCAGCTTGATATATTCTGATCTTCAAGGTTACAAGACCGGACAACGACCAGTTAGTGGCCGGCACACAAATCACAGGATGTTTGATAGAAGCGCTTGCTCTCATGTGACCTTTTTGCTTACAAGATCTGTGTCATAATGTATTACTCTTTTAAGCTTAGTTGGCCGGCATGTAACATCGTGAGATATTCTATCAGATGCAATCAAAAGCGGTACCCCTGTCCCACAAGATTCAATAGTGTAGAATTCCATGCAGTGAGATGATGGCAGATTTGTGATTGGGAGTTGTTCAAAGCAGGGATAGCGGATTGGACAGAAATGGGATGAGCGGGGTAATTTTCTTGATATATATAGAAAGTGGAAATCCGGGATGCCGAAGTACAGATGATTAATCTCATGATCTGATACTTTGTACATGTCATTGAATACAGATGCTATGAACAGGAAAGTACTGTTTGCTTTTTCTATAAACAGAAGAATGTTTTCTAACTCACCGTGGGTTCGTTCGCCTTGTTTCGTGGCACAGCTTGTATAATACTTGATTTTAGAAGATGTGAAAATCCATGTATCTCGAGAAGTAATATGTAGATATCGAACCTTGATGTGAGCCTAGAAAATATCATTTACTATGTTGTGATTCATTCAAGCGTCGTAGTTTGTTTATACCGTCGATCAAATAGGGGAAATAAGTTGCGTGATTGTGATAGAAAACCTTTAGAACGAACTATTGGATGTAGTGATGAGCTGTCTAATCGTTCAAACGTAGTTGGAGTTGTGGAGGGTGGGTAGTGAGGTGGTACAGTAGTACTGCATTTATCTGGATAGATTTCCAGATTAGATTGATGGCTACGATCCGTATGTTGAAGAAAGAAACATAACTTACAGACCAGGTAGAGGTCCTGGCTCAAACCTTGGGAGCAGGAGGTTGGTTTAGCGTATTCCACGTGATCTGTAAAGCCTAAATGTGGGGTGGAATGGGGTGGATTTTTAGATGATGTATTCCGTAGATTTAGAACTAATTTTAGGTGGATTTCGAGTAATTCTAGAATCATCAATGATGAAATTTAAAAAATCTTATATTTACTATATTTATTCTGCTTCTATTAGTGAGCTATCAAAACTGTTCATGTTTTGTACCTATGGAATGTGTTGTTCCTGCATTAAGTCTATACATATCTACCGGCACTCTAATGTACGAAATATAGGTACCAGTACCCAATACAACCTCAACCCAATCCTTCTACATCTGAACCTTACCGTCAGATGGAAATGTATTACCCGCACCCTCAAAGCATCCATAGCTACGTAGGTCTTCTAATGTATCCAATAATGTCTGTCGCAAATGCTCTCCTTTCCTAATCGGAGCATATATCCTCTTTGGCGGTGCCAAGTCAATATATAATTCTCCTGTATATAGAGGTCTATTTTGAGGAGATCTACCTCACATTCAACACCTCATTTCTTCTTCGTTTGTGATTTCGTTTCGTGGATATCTAATGTGAGTCAACTGTAGACAACATCCAGTCATCCGATACTCAACCACGATCATATCAAACATACATACCGGCATTGCTCTAATCAAGATATTGCTCTAATCAAGATTAGTAGTAAGTAGTAACATAAAGACAAAAAGCGGTGGTTGATATACCATGTCAATTCCATTTATTTACGCGCCCAGCCTATTTTGTGCCCACCACACTTACAACAAATCGACGAATCACCAGCCTTATTCGGCTTCTTCACAGAACATGAGTTATATCATTGGACCAATGTTATGCAAGCAAGCGCCAATGCTAACAAACATAAGGGAAATCAATTTAATCGTGGCGCGCGCATTATTTTTTTATTTCTTTTTGACTGTAACCTGCCAAATACAACCACACCTTACCCAAGATGGTTGTGGTGGTTAGTTAAAATCGATTTTTCTTCCCTTTTCAAACATTCTCCACCAATTGATCACTGCGGGGTCATTTAGCATCTACTAGGATATTAACGAAAAGAATGATATTGTCACACAGACAGCTAATGGTGTACCAAGTTATTATACTATTGGATGAAGAAAAATTTATAATTCGGTGCTACATATCTCATAGGGGAATTTCGATGGCAGATGCCCTTTTCGGACAATTCTCGTCACCAATTGATGAAGATCATTTTCTATTGCTTTAACGCTTACAGATGCTACCTGATTTAATTTTACCGAATTCTTCAATAGAGAGTGGCCCAGAATAGGACCTCCGACCATGTTGAACAGGCCCCCTGGTTGGTACTTAGCGCTATCCAGTGACAACTTCGCAGGAAACCAAATGTATATGTTAGTATAAACACATAGCTGACCCAAGTATCGACCTTGGCTCATTTTCTTCTCGTCTTGTTTCTTCTATTTCGTGTTGTCGTCGTCGCTGTAGTTTTTTTTGTCGTCGTTGTTAATTCCCCTCGTTTTTTTTTGTGCTCAGTATCATATCACACCTTCGTTGATCGAAGTATACTATCTTTTAATATACATTTTTCATTTTAAATTACCTCAAAAAGACGCAGAGCGTCTCTAAAAAGCATTACGATACCCTGTTTGCGAAGAACGTTGAATCGAATCGATTACTTTTAATAAATCGACAATATGGCATCTTTAGATTATCTACCTGCCACGACGTACAGGCCGTCTTCACCTGTGCAGGCACAGAAGAAGAGGCAGCAACTTAATACAATAATGGAAGACGAAGAAGAATCGATAAGGGGTTCAAAATACATGGAAAGGCGAAGCCAAGATAGATCTCCCCAAAAGGCGGATTGGCTTTCTCCACTCAGCGACCACTTCCCAACACCACGAGCCATTCAATCCATTCGACCATACAGTCCTCCATCACCAGCATGCTCCGACTCGAGCAAAGAATCCCTCGACGCTCCTTCATCAGCACCATGGACAAGAACAAGTTTCATGACGGATGCTACAGATTTTGACGACCTCTACGATGTTTCATCGGACGAAGACAATCGAAGAAATAGCAGAATAAAGAGAAGAAATAGCGTTGGAAGGATGTCTTCCCGCTCAAACAGATCATCAACAGGATCAATCAGTAGCCGGACTTCTCTCCCGGCACTTGTCATCCCGACGAATGAGGATCCATGGGCGGAAGTTACGGCTTACAAGCTACAGTTGGCATCTCCTGTACCACCCACCCCACCGGCCAAAGTATCAATGTCTCCTGCCGTGCTTACATTCCTCAAAAATCAAGAGAATCGATCCATTCCATCTTCATCAACGCCGCCATCTCTGGATGGCAGCATGGACTCGGAGCATATGGCTCACTTGTCCGCTCCACCAACTCCAGATATTGGTTATGATAGCGAAGATGACAGACCTCGAGCTAATTGGGGCGTGCAATTGCAGCCAGCTGCGATGGCCACGCTTCAAGCTATCTCAGGATCTGATGACTACCTATACGAACAACAACCAGAGCAAGTCATTGAATTGGAGAGTACTCGGGAAGAGACGACTCCCATTCAGGAAATGCAACAACGTCTCCCTCCTCTAAACACCAACATTCGCCGCCATACTTCAGTGGTACTTACTCCAGGTCAACAACGAGCCATGGAAGGCTTAACTAACCTTGAGATTCCATCTCCTGGTGGGTTCTTTGCTTCACTCGGCCATGGCGCAAGACATACCTGGCATCTTGTCCCAATCACCCCTGATTCACCACAAGCACCATCTTCAACGACCGCAGAGAACTTTTATGCTGCTCCCTGGGCACCAACACCGGTCGAACGAATCATTGAACTCCCAGAATCCACCGACTCTGATGGACCTCCAACTGCCAAGCTAACCAGACCTGAAATTCATCAAGAAAGATCCGATGAGACAATCGTTGGATTGAATACTTCAAAACGGGCGGAAGAGAACATTGTCGCCGATGAAATGTTGACTGATTATGGTCCAGGGTATGTCAACAAGCTCGAAGATACCGCGGCAGTAAATATCGATCGCACAGCATTGTGGCTTGCGGCTCAGACTGACTACATTACCGATCTAATCAATCCAAAAGAAGCTCGTGACGATGAGGCAGCATTACTGAGGCGAGCCTCCAGAGCCTCTAGCATAAAGCCCCAAAAAGATGAAGTCATCGAGGTTGCACCCGAGAAGCCCGTACCTGCACCAGTTGCTCCGGTGCGACGTAAGACGGTCCACTTTTCTGAAGCTTCACCTGTGGTTTCACCTTCTGCCCATGCTGCTGCAACTGCTAGTCTTGCCACACTTGCTGGAGAAGCTTGCCCATTGCCCAAAACTATTCCTACCGAATCAAACTACCATCGTGCCTTCAAGCGTTCAGTTCGCAAGACTCGCCGCCGTGATGTATTTGTGCATCGCGTGCCACGATTTGAGGCCATGCAATCACAGCGTGTCTCCTTTCCAGCAGCCCACCGTGCCCAAATTCTTGGCAAATACCAATTGAGCGTTCAGCCCATGTCTGCCAAACGCCGCATGTCATCTAACGTAGCTCGTGGAGATGATACTCCGTTCGAAGACCCTGCCAAGATCCAACATGACAAAGAAGTCGAAGCCAATGAGCAAATAACTCCAGCCACCTGGAACGTCATGGCGACCAAGGCTCTCAACGGCGGTCGCCTAATCGCCGCCCCCGTTGCTAAGCGTCTCGCCCGCCTCTCTTCCATGGGTCCCACCACTAGTGGTACCCCTCGCGATCGTGCGCGAATTCTCGATCTCGGTGGCCAAGCCACCTGTGATTGGGCATGGCACTGCGCCACCGAATACCCCAACTGCAAAGTCTACACTGTGACTACCAAGTCTTTACGCCAACTTTCCAATTCCAACATCCGCGGCCCCAGCAATCTACGCCAAGTGGCCGTCGAGCGACTCGT
Organism: Rutstroemia sydowiana; assembly: GCA_000812895.1. NCBI lineage: Eukaryota > Fungi > Ascomycota > Leotiomycetes > Helotiales > Rutstroemiaceae > Rutstroemia > Rutstroemia sydowiana. Next base: position 59,882 of record JWJB01010003.1, on the reverse strand, counting down.
GAAGCTTCCATGGAAAGACAACCAATTCGATCTCATCTCTGCGCGCGAAATCTACAGTATTTTGAAGGAGCGCTCCGAGAACGGCGAAAACGAATGGGAAGCTTGTCTAAAGGAGTGCATGCGCATCCTGAAGCCCGGTGGATATCTCGAGTTCTCCATCATGGATTCCGATATTGTGAATGCGGGACCAACTGGCTTGGCTAAGAGCGTGGAGTTTGGCTTCAATCTCAAGACTCTTGGGTACGATCCTTCTCCTACCAAACTCTGGCTGAGCCGATTGAAGCGTGCTGGCTTTGTGGGAATCAAGCGAGCTTGGGTGTTCTTGCCAATGGGCTCCAACCCGGATCATAAATTTGAGCCGGAGAGGAACAGCGTTGGTGACCCATTGAACTTTGAAGCAATGGTTAGTGGTAGCACTGGAGATGCAGCTTGTATCACTGGACTTGTTGGCGGCTGGGCTTGGGAGAAATGGATGTTGAGATGCAGAGTTCAGACTGTCGGCGATGAGGGTAGTCTTGAGGGGATGCAAAACTTGATTGAAGAAGGTAGAGCTTGTGGTGCTGGATGGAGGACTGTAAATGGTTGGGCGAGGAAGCCATTGGCGAGAGTCTAGTTGGTGGCTGTCAATTGGATGAGGAGGATGAGGTTGGTTTGAGTGTCTGATTTTTGGTTTTCGATTTTGTATAGTTTGGGTTTGATTTATGATGATGATTGGTGGGACGGACGGTGATGAGGATACGGATGCTGGTCAAGAATGTGTGATGATTGGATGGTTCCTGATTAGCCTTGTATATGATGAATCGGTATTGGGAGATGGGTGAAGGATTGGTGGCAGTTGTAGTTATTGTCTTTCTTTTGGCGTAGCAATCCATGTGTTTTGAACCTTTAAACTCTGTGCCCACCTGAATGTGCAGCGATTTTGTGACTGATAAGTTATAGTACCTTTTCACAAATAATTATCTGCATGTATTATGACGGTAGTCGCAAACCACTATGATACAATATTTATAGAATAGGCTTTGCTGATCATAAATATTATTACATTGGCATTAGTTTTCCCAGCTTCCAAATTTGGTACGGACATGGAAAAAGATACCTTTGTTGCAGTGATCGCAATCATTGTAGGATCTCTAAGACTCAACAGAAGTCGGCGCCATAGTCCGGTGAATCACAATGTGGTACGATAAATTAAGTACATCCCTCAGAGGTACGAATATCATAGGAATATAGACCCCGTAAGTACCATCATGGTGCAACCTCCGAGGGTGCCTACACATGGGGACAAAACATCACCAAAAAGCACACTTACTGCAAGTAGCCGTAGCCAAAACCCCAATATGCCAATGTATGCTATCAGACAAGAGGCAAAGGTCTGGTAATCAATTGAGCTATTTTGCTTGTTATATCGATTGTAGCTAAAATAGCACAATGACAATAATCTAGAATCATGACTTGTATAACACTGTATTTTGGACTATCCAATTTCCAGTCGGTGTGGTAACTTTACAGCTACCTAGGTAGGTAATTGTCTTCCTCTCATGTAGCTCCATTGTACTCTTGCCTAATACAGTAAACTTCAATCAATACTGATTGGTATGGTAGTTAATAGAATCTTTTGTTACAAGACTAACATGGCAAGAGCAATTTAGGCCATTGAAACTCGGAACCTATGTTATTTGGGAGTGAAAGAACATCATAACTAGATTGGCTGAATGGAAAAACAGGAATGTTTGAGTTAGACGACATTGATGGTTGCGAAACCTATGAGACGAGAAGAAGAAATAAGTCTTTTTTTTTTTTTTTGATATAATACCGTAAGATGAAAATTAATAAATACCTAACGACACAAATTGAAAGGGGGCGTGAGAAAGCAAATCAAGAGGTGTGAAGATAGAATCGTCAAGGCATGTCCGTGTACTGGTATATAGTGAATTATTATTGATAGGTACACATTGCAAACCCCCTCAGCCCAGCTCATTCATCTTTCAGGTCATAGAACTTAAATCATCAGATGAGATTCAATAGAAGAGCTAGAGGCCTATATTTCAACATGAATAGCCTCTATGTATTTCGATGTACATCAGGAATGTTTTCATCATCTAAATGAGGCAAATTTGAGGGGCAAGCTGCGAACGACAAGTAGAGTTCAATATGCTCGCAATCACATCTCATATTTCAAATAGATTTCTTGCACCAATACTGACAACCTCCTTGCGTCTCAATCTTCCATTCCCTTCTCCAATTAGTATATCATGAAAAAGCACAAGGATGCAATTTCCCTTAATATCCCTTTTGTCCTACATGACTTCTGCAAATACCCCAGATTCCGGATATTAAATTATGGTTTAAGGAAGAGCCGACGGCACGTCGGGATTTTGAAGCAGGAAATCTGTGGTATTCCTTGGCATTCAAATTGTTCTGGGCCTTGTATAGAGAGTTTTAAACTTGGTTTGCTCAGGACAAGCAGCCTATAGGCGGAGTTTTGGATCATCATATATCGAATATATTAATATGGCTTCGCGAACAGCCTATCGACATCAGTCAGCGGACAGGGCAGTTCATCCTGTGACCACCCAGCTTCATTTATTTTGCCAAGTTGTCGTCCTTCCCCTCTCATTTATATTGCATACGCCTGCAAGATTGTACACTTTCCCGCCAATCGCGGAGGCCCTCTAGATTCGTGAAAAGACGTATAAAGTGGCCCTCTGTCTTTGGATAAAATTTCGGGTTCAACCTCTTCGGCTTACCTGTTTTTGACAAATTAATGACAATGCTTTCTAAACAACTCACTATTTTAGGCCTCGTCTCTGCCGTGGCAGCTCATGGTACCGTCTCTGGTGTCGTCGCCGATGGGGTCTAGTACGTCGCAACCCCTTAGGCACTTTCTCTATGAACATAAACTAATACTACCCAGTTACCAAGGCTACAGTCCAGCTGATCAATACATCAGCCCCGCGCCAGTTAGAGTAGGATGGAGTATTCCTTCTGATCTCGACAACGGTTTCATCGCTCCATCTGCATACACAACCTCCGACATCATCTGCCATGTCGTAGCCACACCAGCACAAGCCGCTGCTTCTGTCAAAGCAGGCGGAAAAGTCGAACTTCAATGGACGCCATGGCCAAGCACTCACAAGGGTCCCGTCATCGACTACCTCGCGAATTGCAATGGACCATGCGAGACAGTCGACAAAACAACGCTTAAGTGGTTTAAGATCGACGCAGTAGGGTTAATTGATACTTCTGAGACAGACGGATACTGGGGAACCGATGTTTTGATTGCCAACAATAATTCCTGGACAGTCGAAATCCCACCAACCATTGCTGCAGGCAACTACGTCCTTCGACATGAGATCATTGCTCTCCACTCGGCTGCCTCTTCCGGCGGCGCACAAAACTACCCGCAGTGTGTTTCTCTCGCAATATCAAGCAGTGGTACGGCAAGCCCGTCTGGCACATTAGCTACTACTTTCTATACGCCGACGGATCCTGGTATTCTTTTTGATATTTACAGCACGCTTACGACATATACAATTCCTGGTCCGGCTCTATACAGTGGCGCTGTATCAATTACGCAAACTCTCCCTGCTGCACCGACTGCTAGTTCCGCTGGTGTTTATTCGATCTAGTAAGGTTGGGAGGGAAGTTTCGGTTAGGTCACAGGGTGTAGCTAGGTTGGAATATCTTCAAGTGCTGTACTACTTGAAGTAGGGTAGGAAGGAAACACATTCATTCCAATATAGGTCTATAAGACAAGGTATCTTGATTAATATGAGCGTCATTTATCTCGTCATTCGTCCCACCATGTAAATAGATCCTCGCCATAATCATCATATCTGCAAATGCTTCACTCCAACCCCCAAAGCCCTTTCGTTACATTCAACTACTTCTAAATTTCCTCACTCCCCAGCTCTCCAAGAAACTCCTCCACCCCTACAATCCTTGCATATCCTCCCAACATACTCATAGCCACCCTATGAACCATCTCCGGCTCAATAATTCCCTCTTTAGTTCTCCAATCCCCCACTCCATACGATGCACATGCCTCCGGAACAACCACCATCCTGTACCCCAAATCACTTCCATTCCTCACCGTGCTATTCACACACTCCGCGCCATCCATACCTACTACCACAATCTCTCTTTCCTTACCCTCCAATCCATCAAGCACCTCAGCCAAAGTGGTAGATATAAACGGACTGCCTGTAATCTTAACGAGAACGGTCTCGGAGGAGAGAGGGGCAGCACAGGGATGTGGTGCGATATCTGTGAGGTTGGAGGGGTGCAGAGAATCATTGGGGTCTTTAGAGTGGTGGTGGATGTGGATTATGGGATATTGTAAGGAGCGAAATTTTGAGAGAAGCTTGGGGATAGTAGTTGTAAGGTTGGGGGTGGAGCGGGGGCCCCATGATCGAGGGGCGGAGACGAGGATTTGCTGGAGGTCGATGAGGAGTAGGATAGGGGGCTTGGTAAGTTTTGAGGACATGCTGCTGGGTTAGCGGGGTTGGCTGTTGGGGTGTGGAGAGATGATGATGATGATGAAGAAGCTGGAGTGGCTGTGAAGAAGAGGGGTAATCACGTGGAGTGAGATAAGGTAAGCTGATTACTATGCTTTCACTCAGGATGTTGCGTAAAAGGAGATGGGATAAGGTTAATTACTCTAGGTATATTGTACAAGTCTATTTTGAATTTTTGTTAGATAGCCTTCCACCTTTTTGCTAATGCTTTCTGCTAGCTTATACTTCCAACGAGAAACAGAAACGTGCATAAATCATCAACTAAATAGTAATCCCAAACAAGACAGTGAATGGTAGAGATGATGCTTTAAGCTATTTGGGGAATGATTGTGGAGTTTGGAGTTGGTGGCCATGTCTCTCAGAGTCTTGGTTAAATGCAGGCAGCTCTTCCAGGCAAACCACTTTACAGAAGCCGGTTGTGTGACACTGTAAGCCCCCTTGAGGATCTGGAGTGGCGGGGCAATATTGCCTGATACACCAGCATCCTGCGCTAGCGTCGAAACAGGTATTTCATACCATCCTCTGTGGCAAGTAAAAGTTGCATAGACATGGGATTTCCAAGAGAATCAAGTGGAAGAGAGTTTTTTACATACGCTGACTCCAGGCTTCAGGTAGTTAATAAGAAGATGAATCGATGTGTACCCCACCGGCTCAATAGCCTCACACGTCGAGAACTTGTCCATGCTGAACCAGAATTTATCAAACTCCCGAGACTAGAGTGAGTTAATCTCATGATCGTCTGGCTCATTGATGACCGCATTTAGGGATCCTAGGAATGTTTAACAAATGTGGCAACTTGCTGCGCCGGCTGCTCCCCATGTATGCATATGGAATCAATGACAATATAGCTGTTGCCACCAATCTCGGCAGCTATGCAAACAGCTATAGTATTTCTTGACCCTAGTCGTGAAACCGTTGACTATGAAGTTCATAGCAAGCTCTCCCAATCAATTGAATCTGAGCATAGCCACAGCAATGTGGCTGAAGCAAAGGCGATTCCATCACTTTCCAGGATGCTGCTAGATCATTTGATAGATCCAAGAAATGGACGCATCCCTCAGGATGACGAGCATCTATTTAGCAGTTCGGACCAAGCTATGGCATTATGCTTTAGGCTCTCTGTGCTCAGTGTCATGAAGTTTATTTAATGATTAAGCTTGCATGATATTTATCTCTGAAGTCCTGAGCGGGTGTTTAAAAGTATGTGGGGCAGCCACCCCAAACCCTGTAACTAAAATCATGCCTTATAAGTAAGGCTAGAACAATTTGTTCTACCTACCGATACCTTCCAGGTTTCGTACTGACGCAGCGAAGCTCCAGCCTTGTAAGTTGTAGCTTCACTCAACCCCTCCGAAATATCAAAACAACTTTCCACGTAAACAATTTCCAGAGGTGCTATTTACAAACAAATTAGCCCAACATGCCTGTAAGTACCACCACTTTCTATAATCAATCAATTCATTCCCCAAATTCCATACAGAATCGACCGACCCACCGATTTCCCAAATCCACGATTCTCCTACCCTAGCTAACCATCCATTCTTCTCCCCCAAAAGGCCTACAACTCCGTCTTCAACTCCGAACAACCCACCTACCAACAAATCGGGAACTTTCCCCTTCTCCCCCTTCGCACCAAGACCCGCGGACCAGCCTACACCCTTCCCCTGGACCCCTCTCTCGCCGCCCACGTATCACCCGAGCCCGACTCCGAGTCTTACGATGCACTCGACGAGGTTCTCGCACTCTTCCGCGCCAACACTTTCTTCCGTAATTTCGAGATTTTGGGTCCTCCAGATCGCTTGTTGATTTATGGTATCTTGTGGGTCAGCGAATGTTTGACCAAGATAAAACCGAGTTATTCGGCTAGGGAGGCCCAGAAGGAGGTCCAGAATATTGCTTTGGATAGTAATTTTGCTATTCCTGGAGATCCTGGATTCCCGCTTAATCAGGTGGGTCTCATTTCTTTTTATATACTTAATACTGTTTGTAGGGGTTTGTGCGACTTGGACAATGGGCGGTGGTGGATGTAGATTGGGAGGTTATGTAATTGGATGGCAGCTAATGATTTTTGGGATAGATGTTTGAAGCACCGGCTTCTCGCCAGGATGCGGAGACCTTGAGACAGTATTTGGGGCAGGTGCGCCAGGAATTGGCGAGTCGATTGTTGGCACGGATCTACGACACTGAGGATGGGAAGCCAAGTAAATGGTGGTTGAGCTTCACGAAGAGAAAGTTTATGGGGAAGAGTTTGTAGAGTTTGATTTGAAGAAGCTATGGCAGAATAGCATTTCGAAGTGTGGAGGGGGTCTGCATTGACGCAGCGTTGCATTGTGGTGTTGGAGTTGGAGGTGTTATGAGGGTGAAATGAAGATTTCGAGGTTCGGGATCAAAGTTGGGCCACCCAAATAAAGACATTTGAGGGGAATACTAGACGCAGTGGATGTCAATAGCGAGGAAAGACAATTGACAGAAGAGGCATATTCACCCTTTGTTCTCACAAATCAACTTGTATTATAAGTCTGTGATTGTGAAACATTTGGATTTAAATTATTTGTAGTTAGTACTTTCAATCATGATTCCGCCATCTCTACATCCTCTTTACCGTTCGGTATACTTTCTAACTCTAGTTTGATCTTCTTTTTTGCGCTTTCTGTGCCTTCCTCCCCCAATGTTCTTTTGCCTACGCTCTCTTCTCCTTCTGATCCCTTGGGCTTCTTTGAAAATTTCCCTCGAGCTTCGACCTTTCCTTCCGCGGGTATGACTCTTGTGCCTGTGAAGAGATACCCTTCAGCTCCACCCCTTCCTGTCATCAGTGGATGTGTTCTCCCTGGCAATACCTGCCATTCCCGTTTTCTGCAGCTTTGCACTGACGTGTTTAATATCAACGTGGGATTTAAAGGAAAATCTTCGTTTCCTTTCCATGATGCTATCTCGGCTTGGGTCAGGCCATCTAATTCCGCTGGGGGCGCTTGAATGAAAGCCGTTCTTCTACTCGTGCTATATAAATCCGCTAAAGCTACCAGAGGCTCAATAGTAGGAGAGTATATGGATATAGGAGCGCCAGGTCGAAGTAGTGGGATGACGTAGCGGAGAATAGATGCGGGATCCATACTAGAAGCAACCACTAACCCAGTAAAATCGCCATGCCTTGTAGTATCTACTATATGCCTGACTCGCTCCCAGCGACGCTTTTTGCGATAGTAAGTGCCCTTTTTTCCTGAGCCCCAAGTTTCTAATTCTTCAGGGGACGTGGAAGGAGGTTCAGATGAGTACATGGTATCACGTTCGGGGGACAGAAGTTGTAACCATGATATCGGGAGCAGGTGTCTCGTTAGCGGGTGCATCTTATTTGGGTTGTCGGCATTGAAGTTGAAATATTTCAGAAGTGATAAGTTGGGTTGTGAATTGGTATGTACAACAGTTATGGTATTCGTACTGGCATAAGGAGCCCGCTGGTCCTCGACATGTTGTTGTTTGAATCGTTTTGCGCCTGTAGGTACCTCTGATTCTGTTCGTATTTTGTCTGGCTGGTCTTCCTCTTCTGCAGTTTTCGGCGGTTGTGTTTCCTCTTTGATTTGTGACTTTTCCTGTCTTTCTTCCTCAGGATATAGGATACCCATTTTTTCGGCCATATCAGCAACTAGTAATCCACCAGTCTCATCTACAACTAGCCATCGGCCACCGCCACTCGTGTCTAGAGCGGTGGTATTCTCGTATTCAAGATCTTCGGCGAAATGAACATTAGCCCAGCTTGCAGTCAATGCCAACATTTCTTCCCGGATCTCTAGAATCTTGGTTGCGTTTTTCTCTTCAATCATCCAGTAATTCATCATGGATACGTCCAAAGGTAATATAGTAAATCGCCGTAGATATTTTTTCGTTTTCAAGAGCTTATATTTTGCTAACGAGAATGCTGTTTTCTGGTCAAGAGCTGTATGTGATAACATCAATTTAGCAATTAGATCTTTGCCAGCATCGGCGCCATCTCTTTTCAAAGTCTCTATCTCTTCCATAGTTAATGTTTGTCGAGCTGAATCATCAATAGTCTCTCTATTCGAGCGCATAATCACTTCGCCATCCTCTCCAACGAGCTCAAACTCGACTCCATTACCACCAATTATAACTTTGTCGTCTCCTGGAGTTGCTGCAGCATTTTCTTCTGCTATCGTATCTGCATGAATCTCGGAAGCAGGTACTATTCTCAAATCAGAGTACCTGTGACCTTGTTGCTTGTCGAGGAGCTCGTAGGTAAGATTATATGGACGATCAATAATGAGGTTACTGGTGAACGTGCCGAATTTTCCTAGTGATACTGGACTGTATATGGAATTAGTAGGTGTTTGTTGACATGCGCTTTAAGACCATGTATGAAGATTATTCCAGAACTTACGTATTAGGAATTGCTTGAAGAACCTTAAGATTATCTGAGGGTAATCGTAAAACTACCCAATCATTTGGTTTGACTAAATTATGCATTTTGAAATATTTTCTCGAATACTCGGATCAAAACAGTATTCGTAAAAGTGATTGAAAAAAAAGTCATATCAATTCCAAAAAAAAAAAAATCAATCAGTTCGATAGAAATTTTGACAGCCTTGCCTTGTCTCGGTATGAAATAAACCCGATTTTTTCCAATGGAAACCCTGAAGGTATACATATAGTTTTGATTGGCTGGATTGCTTAGTCTGATCTACAGGTAGTTTAATCTGCCTAAGGTACAGTAGGTAGTAGTGTACAGCACAGCCTCGGCTTTGGCTCTTTCTTTTACACTTTGAAGGTCCCAGTCCCAGACTCCCAGACCCAGCATTGAGTGTGGCGGCTCAGAGCTTATTAACCCTTACCTACATCTACCTAGTACCTGGCTGCATATGCTCAAAAATGTTCCCTCTCTACTTGCAGGTTTTATTCCTTGTACAGAAATACTCATATCATAATTATTCGCCTTTTCTACCTGGTACATACATATCTCTTTAGAGTCTACTGTACTGTACGTATACTGCACTCCTACTGTAAGCTGAAGAGAAAGACGCGCAAGCAGCAGTGAGTAATTAATGAGGAACCTCGCCTGGTGAACTAATGAGGAATTGATGAGGAATTAATAAAGTTGAATGCTTTTTGTTTCTTCTTCATTATTGTCCTCTGCCAAGTAATTTACTCCAATCGTCTTCTCTCCTCTCTTCTTGTCAATTACTCGTATAAAGTTCAATTTTCAACTTTTATAATAATGATTCCAAAGTAAATAATAAATTGAAACGTTTTGAAAAACAATTTGCATTACTGAGCATAATTATAATCCATGAATAATATAATAAACATTTCTCCAGCCACATTATTTTACTCCACTGAGTCCCAGTCCCATTTCCACGAGTCCCATTCCCACGAGTAGTACGAGTAGCTCAAAGTATTGACCTATCTTTAGTATCCGGTACTTTTTCCGTCTAGACCTAGCATGAGTAGTTGCAACTTAAACTTATCGATACTAGAACTATGTTCCTAGACCAAGGACTTTATCCTACCTTACCTTACAATCATTTATTTTTATTTTTACATTCAGGACTCTTATTGCTACAATTATTACTCTACAATCATCCATTTACTTATCTAATCATTTGAACAAAAGTTGTCTTCTCTATTTTGCCATTAGTGTTTTCCTTTCATATATTGGTTTACAGTACCAGCCTTCGAAAGACATTATAGCGAAATCAGGCGCTTGTGAGTTCCAAATTTCTGTTGATGGCCTGGATTGGTTAGAGATGACCTCATTGTATGCCACTACCTGACGATCTTCCAATTGTCACATTTATCGCAATCCAAGTCATTTACAAATACTACTATACAATCGTGCGCAAATTTGGGTTTCAATTCCATAAAACCTCCGAATTACCATGGTTACCAGGAAACCTCTACCTCGTTCTCCAAATCCAGACTCAATAATGGATTCCTCTTCTCCACCATATCCTATCAGTCCAACTTCGACGAAACAGCCATCTAACTTTCGCGTCGAGTATAACAATGATGCAATGCCATCTGCGACAGATGCAGAACCTAATGCTACCAATATTTGGAATGAAGATAGGCATAATGGTTCTGATGGTTTATCCCTGGGACATTCCCACGTTGATCCCAGTCAATTACCAAGTTCATTGAAAGTTGGACCATCGAGTTTCACCCCGAAGACTTCTCAAGAAGCTTTAAAACCTAAGACTACCATCACGAATCCGTTCATATTAAGGCGACAGCAATCACAAAGTACTTCATCATCTTTTGATGCAAAAGGGAGCAGTGCAGAAGCCTGGCGGGAAAAAGAATTACCCCCACAGCCAAGTCAGCCACCACCGCCTATACCTCAACGTAAGTCGGTCTGTCTTTGGGTTCAAATATCTGCTTACCTGTCGCTCAGTAGCAGAACAATTCTCCAATATGGATGTAACTACTCATAGCACAAACCCGTGGCAGCCAGCCCTGCACGAGAAACAGACTCTACAGGCGTCTGTACCCCCGCGAGAAGATTCGGACAACGAAACTTGGTCGACCTCACATGTTGCACACAGTGCTACTCCTCCTGAGTTATCCGACCCGTCCCAACGACCAGTCTTAGTAGACGTTGATGGGCATGTATCTCCAGCATGGGATGAAGAAGAAGATGAGGAAGAAGGCAAATCACATGTCCTCGAAAAGTCTACACAGCCCAAGCTTGAAACACAACAGACGCTTGACGCGACCGAAGGCCAAGGTTCCCATGAGGATGAACTTGTTGCATACTCAAATTCGGACCAATCAGGTGTTACGAACCATGCTGAAGCCTGGAATTTGATTGATCATGAACCTATCCCGCAAGCAGAACAGCAGAATGCAATCACCGCAGGTGATGGATCTGGGGCCTCAACAATGCCGAACGAGGATACTCCTCCAGCCCTTCCGCCACGCAAAACCCAAGAGCAGCAGCCTTCCAGGCCAGTAGTGAACACTGCAGTCGGAAGTGCACCTTCACTTCAGACTCCAGGGACGCCAATGGCCCGAAAACAGAAAAAGGAAACTTATGAGATCAAAAAAATAACATGGCATGATATCAATGCCCAAAATAATCCACGAGTATCTCCTATACTTGTCCAGAATGCGAATGGCCCCTGCCCGTTGCTTGCCCTAGTGAACGCTTTGACATTGTCAACACCTGCCAATATAGAAACCGCTTTAGTTGACACTCTACGGTCGCGGGAACAAGTCAGCCTCGGATTATTGCTCGATGCAGTATTTGACGAGCTCATGTCAGGTAGGCGCGGAGATGCTGCGCAGGCCCTACCAGACGTTAGCGATCTCTATACATTTTTATTGACACTTCATACTGGCATGAATGTCAACCCTCTTTTCATCTCACCACCAGCCCCTTCAGAAACTAAAAACCGGAATTCTTTAACAATGCAACATATTCATCCAGCAGAAAGAGATGGTGCGATGCCCGGTCTTTTTGAAGAGACTCGCGAGATGAAATTATATAGCACATTTTCCATTCCACTTATCCATGGCTGGATACCCGATAACGAATCTCCAGCCCACATAGCACTTTCCAGATCAGCAAAATCTTATGAAGATGCCCAGAACTTGATGTTTCGTGAGGAAGAATTAGAAGACAAGCTTGCAAGAGAAGGTTTAAGCTTTGAGGAGCAAGCTACTCTAGAGGACATTGCGACAATAAAGGCATTTTTCACTTCGGCGGCTACTCAACTTACCTACAATGGGTTGGATATAATTACTAAGTCTCTAGAGCCAGGAGGGGTAGCGATTTTGTTCCGTAATGACCATTTTTCTACCTTGTATCGACATCCAAATGGCATGCTAATGCAGCTTGTTACTGACTCGGGCTATGCGGGACATGAAGAGGTTGTCTGGGAAGGGTTGATTGACGTAAATGGAGAAAGAGCCGAATTTTTCTCTGGTGACTTTCGTGTCGTGAGTGGAGAGCCGACAACGGCTCCAGCGCCACAAGCAGACGATACGACTGGTTGGACGACAGTCACGGGGCGGAGGAGCAACAATCAAGCTGGAAGCTCGAGCAATGCAGCCCCACTCATACCATCGAATGATCAACACTATGGAGATGCACCTAAATCTCCACGTACAGAGCAAGAAGATCACGACTTTGCATTGGCGTTACAACTGCAGGAAGAAGAAGATGAACGTCAAAGAAACGAGCAGGCCCGACGAAGACGAGAAACTGAATTATCTCAACAGTTCATCGAGCAGCAAGGCAATAACAATAATATTCCAGTTACTCAGCGCGGTGGAAGTGGAAGTGGGAGTGGGAGCGGGCGCGGTGCTGCTCGAGCTGGTAGCACAAATCAAGGACGGCCTACGGTTCCCCCACGCCGCGGTAATGCGAACTCATCAACTGCGCGCCCTGTAGATCCTGAAGCAGGTGTGGATGCTCCGCCGCCAACATATGAGGAAGCTGCTACAGAAAGTCCATACCACCCACCAGTGAATCATCCCTCTCATCCAAGCGCGGATCCAACTGCGGGACGCAGAACGAGTGCATATACAGCCACAGCATCACAATACAACAGTCAGCAAAACTCGCCCGCTACAACGGCGCGACGCAACACAGGCTCGTTCATTGGAAGAGGAAGGCCTGCGACTCTATTTGACCAAATTAGGACCACACAGAATAGCCAGCCACCAGTGGCTGGACATAACCAACGTCAAGAAAGAGATAAGGATTGTATTGTCATGTAATTGATGGGATTTTAACATGATTTTTACGAAGATGAAACGGTTCATACGAGAATGACATTGGGAATTAGTCGGGTGTAAATTTTAGCACGGGAGTTTTTGCAATTTCGGGAGAGATACCATGAGCATGGCATGGGATGGATATTTTTTGATTGTACTATACCTTTTGGGGGATCCGTTGATGACTTGGAAGCATGCTAGATACTAGTGTTAGTAGAGGTTGCGCTGGGTATATTTTGCAATTTCATGAATATGATAATTATGTTCTCTTGGAAGCTATAGTTCACATATGAAAATTCATACTTGGATTGTCCCAACTGTTCTTGTTGAGTTTGTGCTTGCGCTTGCGCAGCAACTTGGAAGTCTATTTTGAACCGTACCACACTTAACAATACGCTACACATGAGCTGGCTAGAACTCAGTGCGGTGAGAATATAGATACGGATCCCAATGCCAGCCGGTACATCAGGGAAGTTCCTTCACACAACGAAAGGTTCTTATATCTACGGGACAGATTCTTCTATCCCACTTCATCGACTCCACATCATCCGAGTGTCTTATCACTTACTTATATATCAGTCGCCTGCGTGTTCTAGTCTGTGTACCTAGCCATTGACTGAGATTATGATGTTGAAAGGGTATTGTACATGTCATTTACCTACTATACGGTGTAACGTGATAATATGAGGTTGCGATTGCATACTCTCGATTTTAGCATTACTCGTGAAGTTGTATCCTGCGGCAGGGACGGCCACATCCTTTAACCAGCTCTTCTTCCTCGGCTCTGTATTAGCCCTTCCATATATCCTTTCTCTCACTTCCTCTCGTTAGTCGATACATATTTGCTGCGAATAACAAAGGGGGATTCTGGATGATTTTTGCTATGTTCGTTTTTCAATCTGGATAATCTGGGAAGATATGATCCCAAATTTGTCTCCCGTGTATTTGAAAGAATTGGTTGCTCCATTCATTTCATGCTTTCGCATTATTTGCCCCATTACAATGGACGAAAGGATGGGCACTATGATATTATCCATGTTTATCCGGTGCAAGCTAACTTAACTTCAGGATAAATGGATGAATGCAGGGGCCCCACCCCCACATCTTAAAATGCCTAGTATATATACCAATATCACGTCACAACATTATATTCCATGAATACAAACCACATCAAGATATTTCATTTTCCAAATCGTCAAAATGTCTGATCAAGAACCACTCATCAGCCATATCTACACGGCGGATCCTTCCGCCAACGTTTTCAACAACACTCTCTACATATATCCCTCGCACGATATCCCCACCACCATTGAAAACAATGACAACGGCGATCAATATGCTATGCAAGACTACCATGTCTTTTCCATGCCCTCAATCCCAGGCCCAGTCACCGACCACGGCGTCGTATTATCCAAAGAATCCGTACCATGGGTCTCCAAGCAACTCTGGGCACCAGACGCATGCAGTAAAAACGGAAAATACTACCTTTACTTCCCAGCTCGCGATAAAGACGGTATATTTCGCATTGGTGTTGCAGTGGGAGAGAAGCCCGAAGGTCCATTCACCCCAGACCCAGAACCCATCAAAGGAAGCTACAGTATCGATCCTTGTAGTTTTGTAGACGAGGATGGAGAAGCGTATTTATATTTCGGTGGTATCTGGGGCGGGCAGTTGCAATGCTGGGGAAACCAGTCGGAGAATTTCGATAAGGATATGTATAAGTCGATGGAGCCTAGTGAAGGTGCTGCACTTGGCCCGCGAGTCGCAAAGTTGAGTGAGGATATGCATTCTTTTGCGACGCCTGTTCAGGAAATCTCCTTGCTGGATGAGGAGGGCACGAAACTTCAGGCAACAGATCATGATAGGCGGTTCTTTGAGGCCGCGTGGATGCATAAATATGCAGGTAAATATTACTTCTCGTATTCGACAGGTGATTCGCATTACTTGTGTTATGCTGTTGGCGAGAGTCCGATGGGTCCCTTCACGTATAAGGGAAGGATACTGGAACCTGTTGTAGGATGGACGACTCATCATTCCATTGTGGAATTTGGTGGAAAGTGGTGGTTGTTTTATCATGATTCGACGTTGAGTGGCGGGGTAAATGAGTTGAGGTGTGTGAAGGTTAGGGAGATATTTTATGACGAGGAAGGGAACATAAAACTCGCGGCTTGAGTCTTGAGAATGTGGTAAAATCTTTGATATTTGTGGTTTGGTTCCGATACCAAGCTTCTTCAAATTAGTTACAGATAACCACAGTCCTTTTTCCACAAGTTTCACTCTCCGCTTTTTTCATTAAGTATCCCGCAACGCTTTCTCTCGTGATAGAAGGGAGATATCCCGCTTCTTTGCCCAGTTCTCCCAATTCAATAACCTTCTTCTTCTCGCCCACTTTCAGCATTGCCGACCTCACAATGCACCAATCAAGTTCGCTATCTTTCAATGCCCGTTCAGCGGCATCATGATCCTTAAAGCCCACTTTTCCCATTACCGACTTATTAATCAACATCCTCATTGGAAACCATAATCCGGAGTTGGAATTTCCAACACCAAATGCAGACATATACACAATCTTGCGAACACCATACTCCTTCATGACTGTGATGGTATTGGTGACGGAGTTTTCGAGGAAGCTTACTGGTGATGTTGAGGCGGCGAAAGGACTGCCCGAAGCTCGGCTAGATGAAAGCGTAATGATGACTGCGTCGACACGGTGGGCTGAGAATGCAGATACGAGATCGGAAGTGTTCAATGGCGATCCTTCAACTACAGTGATGTTGGGGTTCTGGGGAATAGAGCCCACGTTACGAGCGAGAACTGTGATGGTGTGTTCTAGAATAAGGTTAATGATTAACGAATCCAAGTGGGTAAGGAGAGTGCATTAGAACTAACCTTGTGCGAGAGCCTCTGAGACAACTAGACTGCCTGTTTGACCGCTCCCACCAAGTATTAAAACGTGCATTATTCTGTGATTTTGTGGATTTGATGAAGAGGCGTGATGAGATGTGAGGTTTGTAAACCCGAAACTTCTTCACGGGACATCACACTTAGCATACAAGACAGTTGGAAATATTTATTGGGCTTTTATATTAATGGATTAGTTTTCAGGATGACATATATTCCTATGCTCCATCCTTTGCGTAGATGCGACATGGCAGGTTGATATCACTGTAGGTCCAATCTCCGGTCCATGCTTCGGATCCGAATTTTTCGGGAAATTCTTAGGACCGGTTGGGTTGGTCATCACCAACCGCCTCAACTAAAAGTACTTGATTGGTATCAATAGGTTCAACTTTTCAAACATCAACATGCTGATAAATTCCAAAGCAAACGTCTTGCACGCAGCATCACATTTCAAATGTACTACGAATAGTTTTGTGGTTGTTTTTGCGCGACCCCACTTGTAGGGCTCATAGTATGTATGATCATGCGAAATGGCTCCCTCCCCACTTGTATAGATCCAAATAATTGAAATGCTTGCTAAACATAAGGGCTGTGTTAAGTGCAAGTTAATTAGAAAATGAATAGTCGATGATAGATTTGGACATCGTAATATTGATATTATTGTACTTCGTACTTTCCTTCTCGGTAGCAAACTTTGATGCATGGATAGTGTAAGATCGGGAAACTCGAATCACTGATCTCGTCTGCCCATATAGATTATTTGGAGCTCTACAATAACTAGCATCGTGGGTTCTGGAGTTCTTCTAAGTACGAGCGCTAGAGATGATGAGAATGTAGAGATCAACCTCGCTGTCCCAGGTTCGTGTAATGCTTTCTTTGGGAGAACCAGCTACGGGAGTACATTACTTTGTAAAGTTGAGTGCTGGGTACTTATTAGGTTAGTTGTCGACAGTGGTGTCGAAGATAGTTATTAGGCACTTGTAGAAATAATAAGTTGAAGGATCGACCTTGCCTTGGGGAGTAACTTAAGTTCGCTTTTTTTGCTGAAGTTCTTCCATTTTGACTGGCTCAAATACGATGACTAAGCATTCTCTCCCCAAATAACTTTTATGTGATCTTCGACATTGTGAGCTTGATCATTATCTACAAACTTAAAATAGCCTTTTTACGTCAATATGGATTTCTGGAGTTTTCCCCCTTACTTATAGTTATCTGTGAGTTTTCTCTCTTGCTCTGTGTGTACGGAATTTTCCTTCCTAAGGTCGAATAAGGTAAGGTAATGAAAAAATTGAATTTTGAAAATCATGGCGTAACGCGAGGGGCTGCAAGGGATGGCACAAAGTGCTACAAGGATTATAAAGCAAGTCGAAGTGCTCATTGTTGTGCGCAATTGTGATACCAAGTGTATTGGTCTTCTTCAAAATATTCGTCTTCCATTTTATTATTTCTAACAGCATGAAGCCAACAAGTGAGGATATCTACCCACGCAGGACTATGCGTAGCTCACTATCGGAGCTCCATTTCGCAGGGCCGGCAATACTCGGGCTCATCATACTTCTCCCATTCGCAGCTCCACTGCTAGTTCAAGCTGTTGTGGGACACTTTCAGGCTATCAGTTTAGAGTATCTTAGGGACATCAGATCTTATATATCTGCTGCAACGGAATATCGTTTCCAGCGAGAAAGATTGAAGGGGGCGCCAAAACCACTTCCGGTTGTAAGGCCACGGGCTCTTTCTATTCCGTCGTTGGAATATGAATCCAGTCGATCAGATGTGGCTACTACAAACGAAGTAGCAAGTATGGCGCGAAGTCCTCGGCGTTATGTAGCTAATCAAAGTGCTTCTCTTCTTTTCTCGAAACTGCCGTTTGAAATACGACAAGAGATATGGAAATATGTATTGGCTGGCCATCGAATCTCTCTCTTCCGCAGTGGTGACCGGCTGGTTCGCGTGCATCAAAAAGCACTGAATCTTGATGCATTGGAGCAATTAACATATTGGCCATATCCACACAAAGTGCTACAAACCCCGAGAGAGATGATGGCATTACCGAAAATATGTCGGCTGATGTGAGTTTCTTTCCCCTATGTCATGGCTTATGCTCATGTTGGTTAGTTATTCGGAGACCATGGATATACTATACCGCGAAAATGAGTTCTGTCTTTGGCAGAATGATACCATTTTCAACCTTAAAACCACCGTTTTACCCCAGAGGTTCAACAGTCTTCGAACTCTAGAGCTGCATTGGCATTTCCGCGACGATCAAACATTCGATCAGAATGCATGCGGCGAATACGAGAAAGTGGTAGATTCTCCATGGTCAGTGGAATCGTGGCGAGATGCTTGCAAATTGTTGGAAAGTATGGCGGGGTTGAAGTCTCTCATGGTGATAGTGAGAGGCACTTTTCTTTACGAGTGTCATATTGTTGATATGCTACAATACTTAAAGAATATCAGAGTTGAGAAGGAGAAATTCCAAGTCAGAGTCCCCTGGCCAAGAGTGAGGGCAGTGATGAAACATGGAATTGTGGACAGGACTATGGAAGATAAAGGATTCCCCTTTTGTATTTTTAGACCAAAAGAAGTGCTTCCAGAATTTGGTGGTTTGGATATCTACCAACTATAAATTCGATAGGAAATCAGTTTTCTCATATTGAAATGCTTACTGGCTTGCGTTTCTGGATAATGTGGTACTTTCCCGTATGATTTGTGTTGCTCTGTGGGATATCTATAAGGGAAATGTTGCCTCTGAGTCAGCGGTACCATATACCAGCCCAGGACAAGCCTATAAAGCACTAAGTTATTTAGGGAAGTACGTAAATATATAAATCCATGCGAGCCTTGGGGTTTGAATCACTAGGACTTAGAGTATTCACATAGTCAAAGTATTCAACGTGAGGATATGTCAGAATACTTCGGATAAGATTAACTTGATGCTTCAAAGAGAGTATACAAACGTGCATGGACTTGCTGGGCAATCTCCTAGTAAGAGCAGCAGTTTGTATGAAACCCTATCATCATCTCGTATAACACAATCCTCATTCTTCTTGAAAGTTCCTGGACGCCCTCTTGTGCATCAATCCCATCTCCCAAACACAGTATCCCCCGCCCCCCGCAATCAAATCCCAATACCCTCACGCACTTCTCAATCCCAACGCCCTTTTCTCCAACCACCATCCCGACCAAGTCAACACAGTAAACACCGAAAACGCCTTCAATTGAGGAAAGCCTTCCCCAAACTCAGGATCCATCCCCTTGGCACCGGGATACAAGATAGCCGACAAGCCCGTGATCCAATACACGGAGCCGAAAATCGCAGCTGTAAAAAGGGAATCAGCCGCTGCAGCTTTGCTGGCTGTGGGTCGGTAGGTGTAATATATTGTGGCGAGAGCGAGGGCTGCGCTCATAGACATGGTTTGGCCATTGTGAAATCTGGCATGTGGTGGCCAACGTGGATTGTAGACGTGGGTTTCGTTGAAGTCAGCGAGGAAGGAGCCGAATACTTGGCCTGCCGCTGACATTGTGAGGAGGAGACGTCCGATCATGATGGATGTGAAATTAGATGGTTTGATATTGATGATGGTTTTGTTTGATAGTTTGGGTCTGAGAAGAGTTCGAAGGGATTATGTTATTTGGTGACTTTTGTTGTCGTTTGAACCTTAGACGTCATGTTAAGTTTATTGATTCAAATACGCTAGTTTTAGTGCTCTCTGAAGTATTATTTGTCTGTAATACGAGTACGAGTAGCAAACAGTTAGCTGTTTCGGAACAATTGAAGTGCGGAGTGAATCAGGGTCCGAGCCTAAGTATTGGCTTTGTGGATGTCCATCAGTTATTAAAGCTTATCTAAATAAAAATCTTCAATTCTCGAATTCACTTCAAATCTACAAATTAAGAAGTTATCCTTATATAATTCCCAAGAACATCAGGCACATGTCTGGTGAGTATTTGATATTTAGTTCGTCCAATTTTACCGGTATAGTTAATTAGACTCTAGAGGCAAGGGTGAGCACTGTAAATAATGGGGTACCGGTAGTTCTATGGCATGTGCGCCGGGATGTGGGGGCTGTGGGGGTGGAGCTTTCGTTACATAAAAGTTGGGGTTCTGACATTTCAACGGGTCTAGCTGCAAATCTGCAGATCTGGTGGTGTCAACAATTCAATTGAATGTTATACTGCTTCAAAGTTGGCTATCAGCGCCTATCCACAAAGTTATTGATCATTCTACATACATGATGGAAGTGCACATGATATTTTCTCAAAGTAAATCCAGCTGGTGGTTATAATACCTCAGTATGTATCAGACCACGATAAAAGGGATCCACAACCTTTCATCTCAGTATGAGAAAGGTGTTAGGTGTCCTTCACTCGATCTCGCTATAAATTTTGAAAACAGTTGATCGGTGTAGTTATACCGTATTCAGGCCCCTTAGGACACCAGGTTATGGATGTCGCCAGTGCTCTTGGGATTCGAGATTTCATGACAACACTGTTGATGGGGTTCTTATGGGCGTGGAAGAGAGCTGTAGGATATGGTTAGCAAAGTTGTTTAAACTTGTACTCGTATTTCAAATCGGTTAGAATCTCAGAGTTTGTTGGTTCTACCTGTTTAGATGATGTCTTCAAAATCCGTTGATGGAATCGTGTCATCCTATCCTCCGTATAATCTGAGTAAATCCTATGGAAATAAATCTTTTAAGTCCGTCCCCATATTCTTCCCACGGAATCACCGCCCCACTTTAGTATCTTCTACCCTTACCTTGAGTCCTCATTGAATCCATTAACTCCATATAGTGAGATATATTTTAAATGTATATACAGACAGTATTGTACGAGTACTTGGAATGTATATACTCAGCTATCCAAGGACGAATTGGAGTGTTGAGACTCCTAGTGACAACTTACAGTATTCACAGATTTGGCAATCCAAAGACCTTCATCAAATACACTTCCTTAAGCCGTCAATTCAAGTATCCAGCGGCCAATAACAACACATGGCTACCAGTAGTGAGAAAGAGAAGGGGGGACTCGCAGGCGCCAATCCCCCTAGCCTGGCAACCCCCTATCACGAATCTATTCCACTTGCATCCCCACCCGCGCCCCCTAACGGCGGACTGGAAGCTTGGTTATGTGTACTAGCCGCATTTTTTGTCTTTGTGAATACTTGGTATGTTTAGATCCCCGGTTGTTGTCCTCATTTATAACACAAACTCATTTCGAAAAAAAAAAAATATAGGGGGTTTACTTCTAGTTTTGGTGCTTTTGAGTCGTACTATATCACGACATTGTCTGAGTCTACATCAACGATATCATGGATTGGCAGTATTCAGTCGTTCTTGGTGGTCATAATTGGTATAATTTCAGGGCCACTGTTTGATCGGGGATACGAAAAGATCTTAATGTTCTCTGGAAGCATTTTGATTGTCTTTGGGATGATGATACTTAGTCTCTCCACCCAGTTTTATCAAATCATCTTTTCTCAGGGATTTACTGTTGGCATAGGAGCGGGTCTGCTTTACACTCCTACAATAGCCATAATCTCAACCCAATTCACAACGAATAGGCCAATTGCGATTGGATGTGCTGCCTCGGGATCAAGTATAGGTTAGTTCAGAATCCTTCATCTACTCGAATGAGAGATACCAACTAAAATCCTTTAGGTGGAATCATCTTTCCGATCATGTTTCGAATATTGCAACCAAAAATTGGATTTGGTTGGACTGTCCGCGTCATGGCCTTCATCGGTCTCGGCACACTTGCATTTTCTCTCGCCATACTGAGCCGACAAAAAAGGCCAAAGTCTGCCATCAAGAGGGCTCTCTTTGATTTCAGAGCCTTTACCGAACTTCCATTCCTGTGCTTCTCTATTTCTCTTCTTTTCGTGTTTCTAGGATTCTATATACCCCTTTTTTATATCCCCTCCTACGCAAATTACAATCTCAAACTTAGCGAAAATCTGTCCTTCTACCTCTTATCAGTTACCAATGCTGGCTCATTCTTTGGTCGAACAATCCCATTACTCGTCGCCCAACGCGTCGGTACCATGCAGGTATTTGTCTTCTGGGTCGTCGCGGCCGTCATAGTTGTATTTTCTTGGCTGAGTATACACAATGAAGCGGGGTTTGTGGTATTTTGTATTATCTGGGGATTCATATCCGGCGTTCTTGTTACAGCGCCTGCCGCTGCAGTCGCACATCCAACGTTATCGCCATCTATGAGTGTCATCGGTACCCGAATAGGTATGAGTTGGGGTACGGCCGCGATTGGCATTCTCGCTGGTCCACCTATTGCTGGAGCTTTGGTGGACATCAAGGATGACTATTTTGTCAAGGCTATTGTTTTTGCTGGAGCGGTTCTGGCTGTCGCAGCAGCATGTCTCATAGTGCCCCTTATAGCGGTCGTGAGATATAAGCCAATGGCTTGAAGGGTCTAGCACCACTTACTGTCTCCACTCGCATATAGTCAGCACACTGCTGGTTATATCGTATATTTAATATATATTCCCTGTATAAAATTACAAGATTTGAGTATACCACCCACCGTATACAAGAACAATCGCCAAATGATACCTAGATGAAGTCCAACCTCAAAACAGAAGGAGATGCTTTATAAATTCCAGCTTCCATTTTCTGCAATTACTTTCCAACTCATCTCCGCCTAGTATCTTGACATACGAATGAATATCTATTGATATTGCCAACAGCTGTCATTTTAGGGTCTGTTTCAACATGTTCAAACTGCAAATTTGTATGCCTTTACCAGTGTGTGGGAGACTGGTATATTATGTGCCATTCAATCGATATAATTTTTGTGGGGAATCAGAACGTCTTCATTTACAAGAAATATCGAAAGTAGAATCTGGCACTTTGATAAAGGGGTAGCCGTTGGGGGCTGCATAATGTAGTAGTACCAGTATACCTCCTGAACAGTCTAAACCTAAAGCCTAAACTCCAATCCCTTCAGGCTATTGCTCATTTTTCAGACGTGCAACAAAAAAAAGAAATTTGTTTGGGAACAATATTCACATGAAGTATTTCTTTGTTTGGAAATTCCGGATTTGGCTGGATGATCAACAGCCTCGCCAGCTGGGCACCAGCTTTGCCAGATTAGTCTAGTACGCTCGGTTTACCTTTTCGTCGACAGTGCAATGTTCAACCTTTACTCAATGCTATGAAATTTTAGAGGAATGGGTGTGCAATATAAAGAGTTTTCTATTCAGATCACTTTAAGCAATTAACTTTATGAACTTTAATGTACATTTACTATACCGCTCGAAATCCTGCTGTTGAAAAACATCAAACTGATAGGAGTATGGAGTAGTTCTAGGTTTACTACGTTCTCCCCTTACTCACAGTAGTTCTAGGTAAAAACTCGACAAAAAGAGAAGGCGCCAGACCCTGCACTGGAGCGTAAGCCACGCATTTAAAAGCATTCAAAAAATCTTGAGGCATAACTGTCCCGTGGCTTACGGATCAGTTCCTAGTGCCGTCTCTGATAGAAAAATACCTATACGGTACCCCAACATCCAGCTCAGCGATTTTCGAAAATATATTATGCCAATTCAGAGTTCAAATTCAAGATCAACGAGAATGAGGAAATATCCGAGGTAATTTGGACTTCGAAGGCAAAATCTAGATATTATCTGGTAGATTTATATTGGAGAGGGCCATGCCGATCAAGCTCACGATATCACCATGCATGGAGCACTTTGCCCCTTTGGAATCATAACCATTGTTTGCTGGGAACGCCAGCTATCCGGAAGTCGTGGACGGTGGATCTGGCTATGGAAGACTGAATGGTCTAATTACAGTGAGCTACAGCATCGCTAATGGGCAGGTCGCCAGATACTCTTATGAAACATGCAAACCCGTAACCCGGCCGGTTCTATGGGTTTAGAGAATTAAGAATCATAACCCGACCCATTGATCAAAAGAGAAACAAAACCCAGAATAGGTATAAATGACTTGCGTCCGGTTTGTAAGAAGTAGCAAAATTAATTTTTCGGCTCCATAAAATAAATGTCTACGCCGGTTCAAATTCAGGCTAGCGCAAGGCTGGTCTAATTTGTCATCTCGCCCCTCGGCATCTCCATTACCCCTCCATAAAATGCGACATGCTACCTCAACTCTTTCTCTGTACTCCTTTTCCCAATCCCTCATTCTATTTCGAAGGTTCCACCCCGTAAGAGCTTCAAAAAGGTCATTCACCATGTCCGCGACACCCAGTAGTTCTAGCAATGGTACCTCAACACCAGCAGAGTCCCCTCGAAAGTTGAAGATCCTTATGCTTCACGGTAAATTCCCATTCATGCTCCAACACATGCTTGCACATTCAATTAACGTCCCTACTACATAGGCTACACACAATCCGGGCCCTCCTTCAACTCCAAAACCAAAGCCCTCGCAAAACTCCTCAACAAACACATTCCTCCAAAACATTCCTCCTACCCCGGCGGCATCCAACTTCTTTATCCCACAGGTCCAATACAGCTTCTTCCCCATGATATCCCCGGATTTGATCTCGAGGCCGATCCTGCCGACGGCCCTACCGACGCATACGGGTGGTGGAAACGTGAAACTGGTGGTGCAAAGTATGTTGGCATTGAAAAGGGACTTGAAGTAGTCGCATCCACGATCCAGGAAGCTGGGGGTATTGATGGCGTTATCGGCTTCTCACAAGGTGCCTGCTTAGCTTCTCTTGTCGCATCGTTACTTGAACCCAATCGCGAGAGTGCTTTTGCGCTGAACAAGGTCCGTAATCCGGGGACTGCCTTATCATACCCAGAGAGTTTCACTCGCCTGAAGATGGAAGCTGTTCAAGGGCCGTTGAAATTTGCGATTGTTTATTCCGGATTCTATGCCCCATATGACGGGTACGACGCATTTTTTGAGCCAAAGATAACAACCCGAATACTGCACGTTATTGGGAGTTTAGATAGTGTAGTTGAAGAGGAGAGGAGCACCAAACTAGTAGACGCGTGTGATGCGTCGACGAGGGAGGTGTGTTATCACCCTGGGGGGCATTTTGTCCCAATGGGTAAAGAGTTTGGGAATGTCGCCGTGGGGTTCATTTTGAAATCTTTGGATAGTGGAAAGGAAAAGAAGGAGGAGAGCGTGGAGGATATGGATGTGCCCTTTTGAGGTTGACTATGATGCAAGCGGACGATAATACCCGGGGTGGAGGAGCTGCGTATATATATTTTTCACGAACATAGAGATAGACGGATGACAAATTATCCGGAGCATAGCGTTTATGTCATTTAGACTCTAGACTATTTGTACAGAGCGGTATCATCATGATAGAATAGAAAATCATTAAGCCTTAACTTTTCCTGCCTTTGACCCCTTTGGTGCTTTGGTTGGTTGGATTCTCGCCATCATTTCCTCCTTGGTAATTAGATGATCAATTCTCTCCAACAATCCCAACAAACTCTTCATATTTCCACTCCACTCATTCAACACATCGTCGGCATCCCTAGGCTTAGCGAAGTTGACGATGCGCGCAGGCCTATCGATCTTGGCATAGACTGTTTTAGCAGTGACCAACTCACTGATGTATTTCTCAGTCTCATCTTCCGTCAAGTCAAGCAATTGCGTCAGTCTGGGCATTTGGATTCGAGTGTAGTATTTGGCAACAACACGGACATTGTGCTCGATTACACGTTTTCGCAGATCTTCCCAGCGTTTATTTGCCTTAGGGTCGGCAGTTTGTTCTGTGGCATCAAAAACATCAGTGCTGCAAAGATGCGGACCAAAAATCTTGGAAACTTCTGGCCATCGCATGAGCTCTGGGACGGTGAAAAGCTTGAGAAGTTGTGCGTCAAGCGATACTTGGCTGTTGCGGGTGTCTTTGTGTACACGGTGAAGGAGGTCGGACTGTTCATTATCGTATGGAGCAAGGATGACATAGTAGATGATTCTTTGTAGGACCTGAACAGGTTAGCTAAGTCTCAATGTTAAAGGGAGTCGCAGCATACGGATTGCAGTTTCTGTGGGTCTTCTTCAACAGCTTCCGTATCTAGAACCTGTCTGTAGTTCTTGCAAGCTTCGAGATACTTATCATCGTGCTTCGCCAATGTGATCTGCTGCTCGTAGTATCGCAACTTGAGGTCGGTAACATCATCTTCCTTTGGTTCTGGAACATCCTCGCCCTTCTTTCTTCTCTTCTCACGGTCCTCTGCTTCTTTCGCCAATTGCTCATCGGTCTTCTTCGGCTTTCTTGAGAGATATTTGGTGCTGATCTTCCGACTCAAAATACCCGCTTGTGTCCAGTCGTTGTTCTCTATGCATAATGCGACTTGTGCCAAGATGAACTCCGTCTTTTCTCTTCTCTCCATCGACCCAAATGTTTCAACCTGCAACTCGCACAAAATATCTGTTGCCGACTTGAGATCACCCTGTTGTTTTTTGATATCGGAGAGAATCTTAGTGACGCGAGCTCGTTCGACTTCAACAAAGATCTTTCCTTCCGTCACTGTTCGCAAGGTCTCAATGACTGTAAGCTTTGTCTCGAGATTCGGCGTCGCATCTAGAAACTCCATCACCACCTGCACCATTTTTGTTGTAGCTTGTTTGAGTTGGCCATGCTTCTTCGATAACAGTAAAACTTGTTCATTCAATAAACTCCAGTCGCTAGCATTTTTGCAGATAGTAACTATCCCGACAAGAATTCGAGATGTTGATGGAAGATCTGAAGCCTGAACATATAGAATGAGTAAACTTCGTTGGTTTGGAGTAGAAATTCAAGCTGACCTGTCTTGTCTGTTTCTCTAAAGCAGTAAGTTTTTCGATAGCGCCTTGCACATTTGTCTAGTGGAGCAAAATATGTTAGCTAAAATCCAACCCATTGAGACCCCATAATCCATTACCTGGGCTAGTTGCTCAGCTTCTGGAAGCTGTTTGTCAACTTCCTTGGAGAAGTCCTTGTCAGCCTTGAGAACTGGTCCATCCGACATCGTGGCAGATTTGTGAGATTTTATAATTTTAGTTATTGTGAAAAAGATTGAGAACAAAGCAGAGGTGTTTTCTTGTTCTCGTAGAAAGACGATAAAAATTGTGGTGTAGAAATTGGTTTAGGTGGTTCTAGGTTGTCAAGATTGACGCGGCAGCAACAACCATTTGAAGCTTAAGGTTAACTGCGCAGATGGTAATTAGTAATAACCGTAGTCTCGCATCAGAACTCCGCCCCACCTCCACTGCACCAATTTAACAAACCGAGAATATCATGCGTCTATCAAAATTTCTACCGCCATGGCTTAACTTGTAATTTTCAATGTATCTTGGTTGTTATTGAAGTCGCAATGGTTTTCCTGCGTGATAGCAAGTCCCAGTTTCACAATGGACACATCGTCGTCGCTGTATATAGCTCCTTGATCGCCGCGGGCATATTGGGTCTGGAGCATATGACGCAGGCTCCTTTACCTGGTACCATTCTGATGATTGAATCACTAATCGAGAACCCAGGTGGAGGGTTGATGCTTTGATTTATCTAGGAGCGTTCATCTAATGGGTCAATGACGAGTGATTGCGCTTTTTAAAATTAGACATAAATGCAAAGGCGAACATAGATTGTGGGCAAGGATTTGTCGACTGAATGTAGCTTATACAATCGCGACCTATGCGTTGACATTTTATGGAATTCATTACCACGATTCAGTATTAGAGACCAACAAATACATTCAACAGAGTACGATACCATTTCTTCCTATCTCATATCTAGTGATAAACTCCATCTATCTCAGCTTGAAACATCTCCAAAGCTAGTGCACGCTGAACGGTTCCTTTCGCAGATTTTGGAAGCGGCTTCTTGGAAGACGTTGTAACAATATGGGATCTGGAGACCAGTGATTGAGGTGGTGATAAACGGTTACATCTATCGACTGTCGTCCACAAATCCTCTAAATTGGCAGGCCGCACTTCGTCAACCTGTAACTCCACTAGTAATGATGTTTGCGGCTTTCCCGTCCCACACATCATTGTTCTATTGACGAACGGAAGAGCTGAGATAGTCTCCTCGTATTTTGAAGGGTTCACGCTGACCCCGTTGCTAAGCATAATGAGATCGTCGACTCTGCTATGATAAGACCAGAAACCTTCTCTATATGGGTCAGGGGTAAACATATCCCTTGTGGCCCACTCGTTTAACTCGGGAAATAGTTTTTGAGAGCGGGCCACCTCCAAATGATATCATCGATACTTTAGAGTCGACTTCCTTTAGAGAATCCATGTTGGAAGCGACGCCGTCGAGAACGTGCGCCGGTGCCAGAAGAAGATCAGGGCTATTCCATTGAATCATTTTCATGGCTGTTTCGAATGTGACCGCAGAGCTTGGTAATGGAAATAGAACAATTATTTGGTTAGGTATCGCTGCGAAGAGATTCGGTAGAAGGTTGCTACTCTTTTGCATATTAGCATGTATATATGCACTTCGGAGACTCGATGGAAACCCACATGGTTTGCCGGGCAAACTGCACAAACTTCAATGCCATGGCATACATGCTCTAGGCTAGTGTACCCGTCCGGTGCGTCCAGCTGATTAAGTTGGATCCAGCTTGCAACCCAGTCATGACTGTAGATGAGAGGCTTTGGATCGCCAGTGGTACCCGATGTATGGACAACAACTAACGGTTCTGATCTTGCTGACTCAAAAGTCTTGTCGAATGGATAGTGTGGGTGTTCTTCGTCAAGAAGCATTGTGAGACTTGGGATTTCGTGAATCCGGTATTGATGACTACCATTCGAAAGTTCGGGAATGATACTCAGTTGCTTCGAAGCCGTCAATACGGTTTTACAATCCAATCGGCCAAGAAGTTTGGTGAGTCCATCAATTGCATAAAGGGGAGAAGGGAAGATCATCTTCGTCATATTAGTGAGACAACGACCTAGAGGTGAGGACGATTACCTTATATCCAGCCTTAACAGCGGCTAGAAGCAGAACGATATATCGAGGGTCCCAAGTACCAAAGTATGCAAGAGTTTCGAAGGATGTTGATTCTCCAAGCTCACGCTTGATCCACCAGGCCATTCCATTAATGGCGTTCGCCAATGACTTGTGAGATACTTTTCGATACCCATCATCGTAACTCAATGCATTCTTGGGTATCTTTGCCCATACGGATTCTGGGCGGACCTGAGCTAAACCATCAACAATGTGGTTCAGCAGCTGTTTCCTATGCGGAAGCAATGGTCGGGGTGGCGCCGCGCCTTCTGAAAATTGAAATGTCGGCATGTTCATTCACGAGTTTCAACAGTTATTCAAGCCAGGATGTAATTTTATAAACTGGAACTGGCACGGAAGACCTGTTGAAATATTGTGCTCGAAGCTGGGTGTGGTTATCAAATGCAAGTAGCTTCTCTAAAACGCGGTTTAGAGGCGAAGGCTTACCAACACGTTTTGTTATGCCCACAAGTCTGTCATTATTGAACTATGCCGTTTATCAAGTAGTAATTGAACCTTGAATGCTTATAACTTCACATGCTTTAATCGAATTTGGTCCACAACTCCTTCATATTTTACATCTTTTGATAGAATGTCTGAATTACTGAGTAAGGACTGGACGGTGAAGTCATAGTACGAAGTACAAAAAAGACAAACTTATTAAACAAAACGAAGAATGATGGGAAGTCTAACCCCGCATATATTGTGCTTAGGCGGCATTGAGGCGCATCTCAGCAATCCACAGTGGTGGTTGACAACTGAGTAAACTTGATTTGAGGCTCCAGGTTACGTTTTATCCTCTCTCGGGTAAGGATCAATCGTTAGGTGCTATTACCCACCAATGTAAGCAACAGTAAGCACCAATTGCCCAGTCTTTATAATTTGGCCTGGATGATTCGAAGTAACTCTGATTCGCAAATCATCGGCACATGGATATAGTAGAAAGTTTATGATGCCAGTCTTTTTCATAGGCGCATTTGCTGGTGTGTATCTAGGTACCTATGATGCGTTTGGGGGAAACACTGGTTACACTGCGCCACTGTTCCTTCTAGAATTGAGGCATAAATCCTGATTGCGGACGTTTTATAATCCATATATATATTACACGTTACTCAATGTCAATACAGCCTTCTTCGCTTCTCACTTCGTTTTATTATCCGACATCTTCAATATACCTATCTTTCTTATTTCAGATCTCTGAACCACGGCCTTACTACCACAACAATGAGCTCTACAGAACCTACCAAGGTTTACCTGGACCAAACCAATACCACCACTTTGCAAGTCACATGTTATGTGTTTCTCGCCCTTGATACTCTATTGTTCATACTTAGAATCTTCTCCCGGTGTTACTGGCGCAGACAAATCTCATGGGGATGGGACGACACACTCTTGATCGGCGGCTGGCTCACCTGCATAGGCTTATGTGTCGATGGAATCGGTTAGTTGATGAACTCGTATCGTGATTTAGATTATCATGATATGATATGCTAATACACTCAGTTGCACCAAACTTTGGCGTCGGAATGCATTTTGAAAAAGTTATTGAAATGATGCCTGAGAAAATTCCTATTTGGGACTGGAATCAGTTTTATTCCATCCCAATGATGTTCTGGTTTGCAGTTTCGTTGCCACGAATGTCGATTCCAGTCCTGCACCTACGAAATTCCACTTCGTTGGACCGAACTTCAAGTTTTCATTGCTACAATCTTCTCTTTATGCTCATCATACCTATTCTTGTGAACTTCGTAGTAATTGGAGGTACTGGGTTCCAATGCAAAACTCCTGCCGCTCCGTGGGATCTGGAATTACTGTCAGACGACTCCTGTATCAAAGGCAAGGGTCTACGTACCTACAAAAGTGTCCCAGAGATTTTTGCGATAGATACATGGACGCTTGTAATTTTGTTTGATTACACATTACAAAGGTTCCCTGTTGATGGAACTTTGAAATTGAACAAGGGTGGTATGACGGTCATTTTCGTAACAGTCATGTAAGTACACTTAGTACAGCACATAAGTGATGGTCGATAGAATGCTAATCCCAAAGACAGAGGTTCTATCACAACAATTATCCGATCTCGTCAGTTTTCCATCGAAACATATTTGATGGATCCAACCTACAATACAGCCTCGATGATAGCCTGGATGGTGGCGGAAACCAGCATATATTTCATTGCAGCTTGTCTTCTAGGCTGCGAGCCTTTTATTCTGGCTGTCTGTTCCAAAGGATATGTCTCATCAACCAGTTCATGGTTAAGAAGTACTATCCGTCGGGCTGTCCATGAGAAGAGGGACGAAAAGGTTGCTCATGCATCAGAGGCATAATTTCGGGAAAGAAGCAATTTAGCAAGAAAGGATATCAAATCGCCGAATGACATGTCTCTCTCTTTACCTTAAAGTCAGTACCTGAGGAAGCTAGGCCAGTTAGTTTTATCGTTACTGTGATCTCCGAAACCTATCGATCGGAGCACGATTTTTGCGGATACTTGTAAATTGCATTGGTCTTAAGATGTTATCCAGCAGTCACCCTGCACCTCATAGCTTCTGTTTATTTGCCATGGCTCGTTCGAGCTCAACAATCGAACAGAGTTGTTGACTCAAAGCCACCAACTCCATCTCCTCATCCAACACCACAACTTCCATACTCATCCTCCCATCCTTGATTTCCTTGGCCCTTGCTCTCAAGAACAGTCATTTTACCCCCTCCATCGGCAATCGCTTCTTAATCTCAATACTTGTAGCCAAAGAGTTGATCATGGCCGGAGCACGATACGAACCAGAATTAGCATCAACGATTCTCTTGACACCCGCCTCCCTATCCCTCTTCTGCTGCAGTCCTGCCTGCACAGTATCAGCGTGTCCGCCGGAGGATTCTTTCGGATAGAAGTTGTCCAGGATCGGAAAAGAGATATCGAGAACGAAAGCAAGGGTCTCGGTAGTGAAGACAGTTCCTGGGTCGGACGGTGTAACCCATTGATCACGAATGCTAGGTTCAGGCGCCTCGTACGGGACATAGAACTTAAGGTACGATTGAATGCGTCGGAAGCTCTGTGGATGATATGGCGTTTGATAAGATATCCAGCCGGGATCGGAATCGTTTGCAAGTTGATATAACTGCTTTGATCGGTGGTGGATGTAACTCCCAATTTGTTTTGAACGAGAACCCCTGCGACAGAGTCATGTTGCCCATACTGAAAACAACCAATTATTAGCTAGTGTAGCGACAATTTTGCCATTTCGCTCACTTCAAGAATCCAATCATGCAGTCTTTTTCCCTTTGGCTAACGCTGACGAGGATGGTGGATGAAGCTTTGCCGATATGAATGTCTTTGATGGTGATTTTTGCAGAGGAAGGAAACAGTAAACGGAAGAACTGCCATTGCATTCCCAACACATCGGTTTGCTCATTTTTGCCGTGATTTTCTTGGAAATATAACTTGGCTGATTGCTGGACCATGGACATGACCAATCCTCCGAAAATTCCTACATCCTCTTGAGTTACTGTGTAGAGGGTAAAGAGGTATTACTAACTTGGACCAAAACAGAACGATCCCGGTAAGTCGATTTCATATTCTCCCTTGCCAACTCTCTTGATGTTCTTGGACAATACGTCGGTGAGAGATGGTGGTGTCATTGTGTTAATATCCTCCATGATGGGTTGATGTTTTGATATCCCGAAATTAGATCAATCTTTTGTCGTTGAAAGAAATTGCAAGCTTGCTTTCTTAAAGGAAAGCTTTATGGGGCGCAGCTTCGCAGGCACCTTCTATTCGTTAGAACTATATCACCATTGGGTGGAATGAGTCTGTTACCACTTTATAGGTTTGAGTTTGTATAAAATTCAATTTTCTGGTGGTTTTCGTGAAGTGAATTCAATAATCATCTGGCGGTTGGAACAAAATAAACAAAGTAATTTGAGTTTGAATATTATATTTTGCTGACAACTTTATTACACCCACTGGTGATAATAGTAAAATCTAAAAGTCCAGGAAGCAAAAGCTCTTCTCGCCACTCTATCAGAGTTAAGGAACAAGATTGGCCGACTTGAGAAATCAGATTACACTACGCCTCTCCGATACATCAATGAATTAAAACCAACATTGAAAAAATGAAATTCTGTTATGGCGGTCTATCTGCACCAGATCGGCGAGAAAGTCCATCTTGAATGCGAGAGGGCACCTCGATTTGGAACCAGTTTATCAGACTAGAGTGGCCGATATTCACCTCATCCTATATCATCTCTTCCCGTACTACCACACAACCAATCAAATACGGTCCCTCAAAGTTTTGTTGCACGTCTTATAAATTAAAAGCGACTTCTAGTGCTAGCAGCCAAAAAGAGCAAAACTCCCTTGATATTTATTTTATTTAGTTAATATTAGAACCAGACCGTTAACCACTGCACCACAAACCAGACCTTTTTTCAAGACAACAAAGTCCTGGTTATTAGGATATATATACTACAAAAACTGCAGAGATTTGAAGACTAGTGAATTGACAAATTTTGGGAGGCTTATTAATACTTATTACCATAGACGCCTTGGATGAGAATTGACTTCGAGAATGCATATTAGAACTAAATTTGGCCAAGCCGGATGACTTTAATCATTATGTCATTACCATCGTAACTATGTTAATTCTTGCAACCACACAAGGGCTTTATATTCCGTAATATATCTCTCAGGGTCTTTTGCATTTTGTCCTACATTTTCTCTAACTTTATCTCATCATCGCCGAAACAAGGAGTAAACGAAGGAAAAAAAAGGACTGCCATATCCCCCAGCTAGCGAGATACCAGGCCAAAGCCGCAAGCCATCATCGAAAGCCAAATCAATATCCCATACTCGGCCGATCCTGTTGCGCCCATCTACTACCCATGGATCTAAAAATCACCTTCCTCTGACCCGTCTACCAATGCGATATTCAGCTACTTGTAAGACACAAAATGAATGCATGGGAAATTGTTGTATTTTGCTCCACGTTTCTTGCGTAGGACGAAACTTGTCTCGTACCCCATCAAGAGAAACAAAATTAGAAGTTCAGTGTTTTGTGTTACACCATACATGCTTCCCCGCGCCAAGAAAGGGAAAAGAAACTGCATCATTTGGTATTGAAATAATATGATAAAACAAACGTGTCGCGGTCATAATAGTGTGATTGAGATGAACCAAGCAGCTAGTGCCATGCATTGTAACCAATACCATGCATGCAGGTTCCCAGATTGTAGATGTTACCGAAGCATAAAGATCGTCTCGAGAAATTTATAAATGGAGATGATGTTGCTGCACCATTCCGTGAGATTCCTGAAACCATATAGAAACGAATATTGATTGGAGATCATGCATCGAGAACGAGTTCGATTGATGAAGTGATTAGATAGCGATCACCTCATATGTTTGCTTCCCCTTCCCCTTTAGGTCTCGTTTGGAGCGCTTTCGCTCTTCTGCCGCGAGAACCGACTCGGGGATCTTGGGAACGAGAGGCGCACCGGGTGGTACTTCGTATGCAGGCTCTTCCCCCACTTTTCTGGTTGTGCTTGTATGCAAGCGAGAAAAGATGTCCTTCTCTTCAAAAACCATAGGTTGAGATACATCACTTAGGTAAGGTGCTCGTTCATAAAGCCTTGGCGGAGGTCGTACAGCAGCCATCTCGAGATTATCGGATGAAGAGGAAGTACTGTTGGAACGACTGGAACTGGCAATGGGGGATCCCGCTAGGATTGAGTCAGTATTAGGCCAGAGTAATTAGATGAGGATTGCTTTGTGTTTACCTTCACTATTGAAGTTGCTACTCAAAGGGCTTCTTCCAATGCCAGAATCTGTGTTACAATGACCTTTAAACTTGTGCTTTCTGTGATGCTTTACTGGCTCCATGAGGCGAGAAGTATCCCCACGCTCGTTCCAACTGTTCCATGTAGAATTATAGCTGTTGTAACTGCTGTTGGGTGGTAGAGAAGTCGCAGAATGTATATCGGCGGATCCAGGGGAAGGATTTAAGTATGACATAGTAGAAATAGCACTGTCGGAGCGTGGTCCCATCATCTGGCTTCTGCGTTTGTGATGCTCACGAATCTTTGGTCGATCTTCCGTTTTCCAACTTGAAGGTGCTCCTGAAAGAGCATCGATCGCTGCATGAGTTGGTACATGTTTGTACGGAACTTTGGTGACCTCCTTAGGTTGGGTTTGATCTGTAGCAGCTTGTTCCTTGTGTTGTTTTGCAGCTTCTTTAGACTTCTTAATGATTGAGAATATCGACATGTTTGCTCTTGTTGAAAATACGCTGATTTTTTTGCAGATGTCAAAAGTGAAGAGGGCCTCTTTTAAAGTATCAACAAGTGACTTGTATGGTGTCTAGATAGGGGTGTGCCTTAGTACAAGCCGTTGCCGGGAATGTTATGGAGCTGCGTATCTTCTCGTAATTTAGCCCCGATGAATGTGTGTAGTTTCTTCTTGCGGCGCTCTAGTTTTGACGGTTCAATGGCAGAATCGGTTGGCGTTTTAGTACAGGCCCAGATCCAAGATTTCAACTTCAGTTCCAGGAACGCGAAAGCCCGCAAGTATTTTTTGACATAAAAATAGAAACTTTATTAATTAGAGAGCTCTAGGTGACAGCTCTAAATATACGGTAGAGTATGGGTGAAAACGTGAAATTTTCGGACGATTGCGTGGTCATTTGCTAGTAGGTTCCAATAGCTCTTTTGACCTGTTGTAAAATCTTGATGGAGAGTAGGGAAAAGATTCGAGGAAATCTTGAAATATATAGAGATGAGATGAACTGAATGGACAGGTAACAACGAATTTTGTATTGATGAAATTGTGAAACAATAAAACAACAATATTTATACGTGAGAATTGGGCTATAGATGATTATTGAAATTCTATTGTGTGCATTGTATGTATCACAAAGAAAGAAGAAGGATACGAGGATAAATAACTACCTAGGTAATGAAAAAGGTAACCAACCGGGTTAAAATTTCAGCTAAACATGTAGAAAAAATATAAGAAAAATATATAAATAAAAAATAAGATAATAACAGAATAACAAAATAAAAACGATACACCTAAATCTACTTTTGATTCATTCCTCTATACCAGTACAGTAAAAATCAGAAAATCGATGACGGATGAGTAAACTCGCCGCCTCTTTCCGTTGTATGTAAGTAACTTCCCACCTTCCCACCTTCCCACCTCACAACATCCACTACACCTCATGATTTACTTACTCTGTGCCAATCCAAATAAAGATGCTCCAAGGAAACAGAAACACATCAATACTGACTGGTATTACAAAATTATTACCTACTTGGCAAATACTCTGCATATATTAAACCAAATCCTTCGGTCAAGCTGTATCGGTCAAGCTGTACCTACGTACTTGACGCCGCCTGCAGGTAACAGCCCTAGTATGTATCCGCAAATCCTTCGTACAGATCTGCAACTATGATTCTTCAGTCTCTTTCGGATAGGGACTGTAGTGTTTGCCCCGTAGCCAAGGTAACCGACTAGACAATGGCATCGTGATTGGGTGATCAAAATGATCAAATCAGGGCTAGATGTGAGATACGATACTCAGGTTATGAGTAGCATTGGAGTATCGCCGACAAGCAAAGTCTACGAAGCACCGAGAGCTCTTTGACTGAGGCTAGTTCATATTCCAAGACTCAGCACATAGGTTTTTGACTTTGGATTGATGCCATCCCAACCACAGTATTTATTTTGGTAGAGATGTGAATTGACTCAATTATACGTACTTCTACTACCGGTTTAGTATTCGTTGACGGAACATTTATGTACGTACATTCATCCATACAATATATTTAAAGGTTCTCAAATTTTCTATTCTGGCCTGACATTAACACAATTTCGTAATTACACAAAATAAATTGTATAATATTTCTTTGCCGTTAACATCCATGAATATTCGGAAAGATAATGGTTGAGCAGCATACAGCTGGGAGCTTTCGCAGATTCTGGGTAACACTTAATTTATATTAGATCCGAGTGCTGCTAATCTTAGAATGATTTAGTCGCGGAAGACGAGCCGGTTCTGCTAAGAAGTCGTTTCTGCGCATTACTTATATACACGTTGATGGAACGCGACAATCAAAATATTCCGAGCCAATATCATGGGTTGCCCGGTCTCGGAACGGCCGCTACTTGTACTCAAGCTAAACACCTTGGTAGTGTTTTCCATTCTGTCGGGTGCGAATGTGAAAGCCATGTGTTTATGTGCTTCAGTTGAGAGAACAATGTCTATCTTCAGTAAGGGTACACATTCTTATCATTGAGACGATAATGAAAAAAATACTGGCCGATCGGTGTTTTTCTTTTCGAAATATGATAGTAAAATATCACGGCAACTCAAGATCGAACATCTATCGTCTGGTCTTACAGAAACTTTGGAAACAAACCAGTTTTAACTGTTGCGAACATCAGTAGGCAAGTCGAAAGTCATACAATTGTTCTTGGTGCTTGAACTTACAAAGGACCTTTTGTTGGAGACAACGTTGTTTGATCCAATGATTTCGGATCAAAACAGAATGCCATTGTAGAACTGGTTTTTTGAAGTACAGAGCCTAACCATCTTCTGCCCAATCAAGAAAACCGGCAGTGTCAACATTCATTCTCGAGCTGGTCAATTCTTATCCGGAGTTTTGCGAGAGATTTTGCTGACCGTAACCAACACACTTGATGTACTATCGGTGCTACTTCACTCGTCTTTACTTGTTCTGATCACATTAGCAAATCCCACAACAATGACTTGATGCTCATCGGTGTTTAAGACATCACACACCTAGAGCCTGGATACTGGAATTTCGGTACAGCTTTCCTCATTGTCTCGGCAATGACTGACATGAAATGCAGTTCCCGATAGTGTCCATTAGGATCGTACTAACACTCAGCAGGCCTGGTATGCCAGCTGGTCCTCGGAGATCACACCGATATAAAAGGTAGGAGCTGTGTTATCTTCTTGAACATTATGGATCTCTCGCAGGCATCTACATTGAATTTGTTGATTCACTCGTGTTATGCCATGTCCACTCTGCAGAAGCTGATTTTCTTAATTCCCTAACAAATACTTCGTCGCTGAATATGTTTTAATTTTATCTGTTTTCTATTAGCATACACTATTGCTACAAGATACGCTCGCTTGCAGCCCAGATCTGATTCGACGCGCCCGGGTCTGTTTCTGGATAGCGCTGCTGACCTCTTCTATGGACCCAGATTTTGAACATTGAAACGGGCCACAGAACATCAGAGCTGAAGTCAGAACTCTTCATTCGTGCGAGATTCATCAGTTTTCCGGCTAGTTATGGCACAAGGTATTGGCGAAAGAACCCCTTTGTTGCTCTTATCGCCAATGGTCTTCATTGCTGGGTTATCCAAAGTTACAAGAGCACAGTTTACTACCTACCGTCAACGTATACATGATATCTCTTTTAGTGAAGTAGGCCATCCACTAGGTTTTGGTAACCGTATATTGTTGAAATAGGCCCAATAGCTCTGGCCCATGTGCCTATTTGCGATGGTGATATCCTCAATCTAATTACCGTGAGTGGTACTCCTTGCGCGCCGTGAATCACCTTCTCTACCAATCAAATTCAACTTACCTCTGCAAAAGTCAGTATATGTCTGATAGGAGCGGGTGTGTTCATTGTTGGTTTGGAAACAATGAAGTGGCTCCTCACAGCAGACAGGTTATTGCTCCAAATAGTTACATGAAAGCTAACTAAACCTTTACACACTGTTGGTGGCCAACATTCTAACAGTTGCTCTTGACCTGTCACTTCTCGCCTGCGTCGTATCGGGTTATCATCATCTCGTTCGGTCGTTTATTCATGCCGCTTCACTCTGAAGCCTTAGATTGCTGGTTGGTGTTCGCGATCTTATTTTGACCTACCAGTAGACTACTAGTCAAGAGTCTTGAGTATTTCAGGCCCCGCATGCTGTTAGGCTAATAGACATGCGGACATAGTTGCTGCGGTCCTGCTTGGCGCTTGTAGTTAAGAGCACGACTACCTCCTGGAGTTCTCGGTTCGAACATGCATTGATACAATGAGTTATGCGTACTAATGCGGTGGATACGACATAGTTGTGATTGCTCGAGCAAGCACTGTCCAAGGTTCACGGAGAGATTACAAGGACTGACAATGTACATGTTCTACTGTCTGTGGATGATGTGAACATGGGGAAAAGTTGCATAACGCACAATGATATAAGGAGTAGAAAATATATAGAATACAGATTAAACGAAGGTTGTTATCCTCAGCGAACCAAAATATGGCTACAGATCGACAAGGTTGTAGAACTAACCCATGTTTCACTGGAAGGCCGAGGTTGCCGAAATTTAATACCCCTGTTTATGTGCTGCATTCGAGATGCAGCTATCCTAGATAATAATGGTACTTTCTTGATATCCTTGATATTCTTTCTATCCTCTCGCATAATTCAAGTTGCTGACAGGTTCAATCGCTGTAATGCTGTGAACGTCTGTTGACACCCAGAAGTATGTAGTATATGGAGTCAAACTGAACAAAGCATTCTGCTGTGAATGTCCCCAAACAATAAGCTACCTAAGTATTCTGCAACCATGAATAGAAGTGCTATCTGGTACATAAAACCACCAAAGAAAAAAGAAGCCACAATATAACATCGTGGTCAATACCAAAATGTGAAAAGGACGGTGAAAACTACGGTTGGCACAGATTGAGCCACGCATCCGAATGATTGAAAATTGTTTAAGTACTAGGATCGAGAGTGCTTACCTAGGTATATAGATATGTGGCAAGTCCGTACTTTAAATCAAATAACCAGTGAGGTACTTGATTAGCAAAAGTAAAGCATATTTATCGTCCGGTAAATGATCGACAGGGCATAAAAGAGGTTCCAGAGTAGATGAACTGCAAAGGAGGGGGGAGGGGTAGTAAAAAGCTGGAGTGGTTGCAATGACCTCATACTGTTCTGTGCATACTTCCTAAAAAATGTTACGCAGATTCGGTACGGTACACAGCGTAGAATAGGGGACCAAATGGACTCAAAGTTTTGTGAAATCATACTGTACCAGTAAATGGAGAGGATTTCGATGAAGAGGTCGGTCTACGCGTGGTCGGTTGAAGCTAAAAGCTACTGTACAATCTACCGTATGGATAGAACAACACCTTCTTCGTAGCTTCTAGAGTATACAATCATCGATTTTTGATACTACAAGAAGGTACTTTAAATCCGTTTTCTTTACCAATGAAAAAAGAGTAGCTCTATCAAGCTATGCGATCTCATCTGCTATGATGAACAATGCCAGATGTAAAAAAAGTTAAATTCATCCACGACCGGATTGCCTAACGGTCTTGCTGCCCATCAACGCAATCGTGCATAGAAACTGGATCCTAGTAAACAAGGTATAAGTTCTGTAAGAAGGGTCCTATTCTCCATATTTGTCTCAACAAAACGTCCGACATGAAGCTTCTATTGTTCCGAAATGTAGTGATGAATTCGAGATTTGAAGCTATTCCCATCATCCTATTTAAAGAAACCATGTAGCCTTACATGAATATCAATACTGTACGTACTTTAATACCTTGTTCAACTCGTACAACTAAGTACGGATTAATAAATAATACGTCGCTAATTCCTACCGTAAGCTGCCGAAAGGATGGGGGATGAGGGATGTGGATGGGGGTCGGGTGGGAAATTAGGTGCAAGTTACTTTCTAGATTACTCTGGAGCTTGTACATACAGTACAGTAAATGAATGCCGAACTCAATCCTACAGTACCTAGGTATAGTAAAGCACTAATGAACGGGATTACTTTTACTTTAAAATGTTGTTTATCTCTCCAACTCCGTAAAATTTGAAACATCAAGCACAGAATATCGATCGGGTAAGGTTACGATTGGATAGAACTACAGTAATGAATTATTAGACCTCGGGAGTTTATGGCAAGCTTTACTTCACGTGATAAAATTAAATATGGTAATGGAAATTATTAAAAAGCCATCCATCATATCATAATTATTTGGTATATATAAATTATATAGTAAAATAGTAATTCAGGGTCCTTGATTATCATTTTACCTAGTAGGTACCTAGGTATTTACAAATGGTGTGTTATACAATACCATACAAAATTGATCAAATTTAAGAAAAAGAAATAAAAAATTTGTTGGATTTCCAAGCTGTCACCTAAACAGTAAAAATAAATCTATATTTATCCGATCTTGGCTTGGATGGATGGATTTTTAGCGAGAAATTCAATGTAAGGCGTGTAAAGTTCCACTCATAATATTTCATCATCCCGACCGAAATCAAGCCAGCAACAGCAGATGAATTAACCCCCTCATATCAGCAATTAGAATTAGAAATTTATCGCGAGTTTATTCGTTTCGCATTAATCGTTACGGTCGCTTTTTGTATCGATCGCTCGACTCTCGAAAACGTGGTCGCTGTACACATACAACCAACTTCCCACTTACGCGCGACCCCGGGCGCAAACAATACACTGTGGCGTTCGTTCTTACTCAAACGCAGGCGCAACTATCCCTTCAACAACATCTCGATATATCATCGGATATCCTGAATTGCGCGCAGGCTCTGGAGGGGGAACTACAACCTTTGAGAATGGCGCAGGCGGGAGGGCCTAGCAATAGTCCGCCCAATGACAAAAGGCGGGTCAAGGTTTACGAGTTGCGCGAGGGAGACTGGTTTGATAGAGGTACCGGCTTTTGCAAAGCTGAGTTCATGATAGTGGGTTTACCTTTTCGATCTTTTCGAGTGTCGCGCTGCTCATAATCGCTTTCGCATACGGCTCTATCGGCCTATCTTATCACAGCTTGTTGGGTCCTGTTATCTAACCATATTTTGTTGTATAGGACGATGGCGTTAGGAAAGAAACCCCACGAGTGATTGTGCAATCAGAAGAACAGCCAGGTGAAATATTACTAGAAACATTGATAGTGAAAGAGGAGCAATTTCAGAAGCAGCAAGGTAAATTTGAGCTTCACGCTACTACCGCGGCTTAGGCTGACACTATCATCAGATACTCTTATCGTATGGACCGAGTCGGTTAATCAAATCGACATGGCCCTCAGCTTCCAAGAAGCAGGAGGCTGTACAGAGATATGGTTAGTCACAATCAGCGCGCTCTACGCGTCACCAATCGCGAGGCTTGAAGCTAACTGTTGCCGCAGGAAATTTGTTAACAGCGTACAAAATACTTTGATGGGAGTTAGCGGTATCAGTGGTAAGGCACCCGAACTTGCATTTGTGTCATGTTGGAGGTTTCTAATGGGTTCATGTAGAAGATGGCGTGTCTGACGATCTTCCACCAGAGCCGCCAATGCAGGTTCCTACGTCATTGCCTAATCCTACACTTGGTAATCTACACGAACTGGAGTCGCAGATGCGGATCTTGAGCAATTCACAAATCGGACGCGAAGCACTGGTAAAACTTGTTATCAGTGAAGATTACATTCGAAGACTGATCCCATTGGTGGAGATGGCAGAGGATATGGAAGATCTAGGAAGCTTACATCGACTTTGTACAATTATGAAGATCATGATTTTGCTGAACGACAATTCGATCATTGAACACATTGTCGAGGATGAAGTGGTGCTTGGTGTTGTTGGAGCCTTGGAATACGATCCCGATTTTCCAAGCCACAAAGCCAATCATCGACATTGGCTTGGCAAGGAAGGCAGGTATAAGGAAGTGGTTAGGATAGATGATGATCAAGTACGGAGGAAGATACACCACACATACCGGCTGCAATATCTCAAAGACGTGGTTCTTGCTCGAATCCTGGACGATCCTACATTTTCCATTTTGAACGGCTTAATCTTCTTCAATCAAGTCGAAATCGTTCAACATCTTCAATCAAATGGGCTATTCCTCAAAGAATTATTCGGTATCTTCGGG
Source organism: Rutstroemia sydowiana (assembly GCA_000812895.1). Classification (NCBI taxonomy): domain Eukaryota; kingdom Fungi; phylum Ascomycota; class Leotiomycetes; order Helotiales; family Rutstroemiaceae; genus Rutstroemia; species Rutstroemia sydowiana. Next base: position 16,888 of record JWJB01010003.1, on the reverse strand, counting down.
CCCCAAGAGACAGACCAGGAGAGGAAAAAAGAGGCCGTGCTTTTTATCCAGCAGTGTTGCGCTATCGCCAAAAATTTACAACAACCAGCGCGCCAACAACTCTACAACAACTTCCTGGGCCATGGACTTTTATCAGTAATCAACTTCGCGCTTCGCCATAACGATGTGGGAGTACGTGTTGGAGCTACAGATGTACTGGTCTCTATGATTGACCATGATCCTCAAATGATTCGCCAAACAATTTTCCGACAAATGAATGAGAAACAACCGCCCTTGACCGATTCTTTGATCGATCTGCTTTTGGTCGAAGCAGATCTGGGTGTCAAGGCGCAAATTGCCGATGCGATCAAAGTTCTCCTAGATCCTGGTAACCCGAACGGACCATTGGATGGTCTATCTAAAAATGTTGAATATGGCTCAAGGCCACGACCACCACAACCAGATCCTCAGCATGAACTCTTCCTTATCCACTTCTACGATGGATCCGCCAAGAAATTATTCAAACCTTTAATTGACCTGAAAGGTCGTCAGGACATGAAATTTAGTGTCCATCAAGTATCTCTATTCATCTATCTGATCGAGATACTTTGTTTCTTCATCAGACAGCACAACAATCGCATCAAGTCCTTCGTATTGCAAGAAGGCTTGGCCGGTCGTATCTCTCAACTTTTGTCGAGTCCAGAGAAATATCTCAAATTAAGTAAGTGACCACCTCTAATAAGTTAAGCATAGCTAACATGTATTCAGCGGCATTGAAGTTCTTCCGAAATATCGTCGGTCTACAGGATGATTTTTATAGCGCAAGGATGATACAAGGGTGTCTTTTCGAGCCAATAATAGGTATTGTGATCGAGACGATGCCTCGGGATAACCTCTTAAACTCTGCTTGCTTAGAATTCTTTGAACACATCAACAATCATAGCATGAGAGTTTTCATGATTCATTTGGTGGAGAATTACCGGGAAAAGTTCGAGTCAATAACCTACGTCGAAACATTTAGAGCGATAGTGGCGAGATATGATCAGACTAATGGATTCACTGCCAGCAATTTAGAGACATCTTTTATAGAGACAGAAGATGAAGGCCCCAAGAAGCCTGAAGTAAACCGAGGTGGTCGTTGGGGCTCAAGCAAAGATATTGACCCGGCAGAGGATGAATATTTTGACACCCTCGATGATGAAGACGAAAAGGGGCAACCTAGTCGAAGTTTGAACGGAGCATCACCGGTGAAACCCTTGGTTGACTATAATTCTGATGAAGATAGCGAAAATGCGGAAGATCTATCAGCTGGTATTATTTCTGGACCTCTCAGCCGAAGCCCTTCCCCGAAATCATTGGTTTCCCTAGCTTCGAAGGATTCAAGTGGTGATGAGATCGTTATGACTCCGACGTCTTCAACGGCTGGCCCACCTGAGAGATTATCAGAAAAACGTCGGAGAGAAGAAGATGAAGAGGATGAAATTGGCAAGCTCTCCCAACAACACAAACGACGAACTTCAACATCTTCTGTTGGATCAAACAGCAGCATGATCAGACGAAAGAAGAGTTTTAACGCCCGCGAAGGTAACAGTGGCCCCAAGAATAAAATTGCCATCAGTTTATCACCTGCAATCAAGACAGGCGGCGACAGTTCTGGTGGTAACAACGCGAATTGATTTGTCTATTATCTGATATATTCCGGAATCCTAGTAACTGGATATTGGTGGCTTCCTCCGGAGAATGGCGCTTTGCATGGAAACCTGGAGTTTGGGGGAAGGGAATTGATGTTGCTATCATGAAACATCACACAAAGCAGGCGATGGCTGTATTGCTCGGGTGCTTACATGATGGGCACTTTCACACGCTTTTTTTTAGGAGATCACTTTGGGGTTTATTTTTGCTTGTCATTACCTGTACAGTAGAACGGGAAGAGATGTTATCGGGATACGGGATCTTTTTAGGGTTCCTGGTGGTGGATTGTATTGAGGTTTGAGAGGACAGCATTTCTGACAAGCAAGAGATTTGGTATAAACTATGTCATTCTTGACATAGAGTAAATGAACCAAACTTTGGAACTACCGTACGAGTATATCTGCCATATTCAACTCAATATCTTGAACCTTTCACTCCGCGCAAACTTAAAAACTAATTGCCTAGGTACCTAGTAGGTTGGTATTTCCCCGTCATAAGATGTGTGGAGTGCAAGACTAAAATTCACTAAGTAATTAAGCTAACGCAAGGCTGAGACCTATAAATACTTTATCCAATCGTTCGGAAGATTCAAAACGCCCGCTTTGACACATTTCGTACGCGGCCTGGTCTTTCAACTGTGTCCATTAATTGGGGCAAGGCCACATATAATATCTACTTCCTCTCATATATAAGAAACGATGAGAACTCAAGCCATTGATATTGCGCACACATCACTTTGTATATGAAATTACTTCCTTATAGACCCAATGGTTAAATAATATTCATTTTAAACAGTTTTTTACTTTGAAGCCTTTTGCGCAAGCCTCATTCTTCCCCCGCTCCCAGCGCCGTTAGTATAGAATAGGGACAATGGCGGGGATGTCGATATCGACGGTCTTCGAATTGCTGGAGAAGGCGTGGAATGTAGCGAGGAATACGCCACTGCACATATTGCTTTTGGTGCTGGTTGTTGGGGTTTTATTTGCATTGGGGGGTGTATGTTTTGACCTTTCTTCTCTTCCGTTCTCTACGAGGAAATTTCAACTTTTATACAAACTCGATTTGCTGACCTCAATTAGCTGTTTGCGATTCTCTACCTTATAGCACCGGTTCCCAGACCGCCGTATCTCTCAGAAAAATCATATACCACTACCACTCCCACCGGCACCGAAACAAAACCTCTTCCATGTTGGTACGAAACCTGGGTCGCCCATCGCGAAGCTGCTTCCTCCTCAACATCATCCTCATCATCCTCTAGCGAATCCAAAACAGGCGCAAACACAGGCGATATTTCACCCGCCACTCTCCAAATAACGCTCGTCGTACCTGCCTACAACGAAGAAGAACGTCTAACAGGTATGTTGGAAGAAGCCGTCACCTACCTCGATGCGGAATTCGGTCGCCATACCACACGAGAAAACATAAATGAAAAAACAAACGGAAAGGGACAAGGAGGTTATGAAATTCTGCTGGTAAATGATGGTAGCAGCGACAAAACGGAATCGGTTGCAAAAAGTTTCTCCCTGAAACATGAGCTGCATGATATACTGCGCATCGTGACGCTAAGTGCGAATCGGGGGAAAGGAGGCGCGGTCACCCATGGTATGCGACATGCGAGGGGGAAGTATGCGGTGTTTGCGGATGCGGATGGGGCGAGTAGGTTTACGGATTTGGGGAAATTGATTGATGGTGTCGAGGAGGTGGCAGATGCAGATGGGAGGGGTGTTGCTGTGGGGAGTAGAGCGTGGTTAGTAGGGAGCGAGGCAGTTGTCAAGGTTCGTTTGCGACTTTTTTTTTCTACTTCATGACCTCCTTATTGAATCGTGATTTTATGCGCCCCGGCATGCAGAACAGCCAAATAGCTAACTTATTGTCTAATTATAGCGATCTGCCCTCCGCAACGCTTTAATGCATTCCTTCCATCTATTGCTCCGACTTCTCACCCCACCGGCCACATCGCGCATTCGCGATACACAATGCGGGTTTAAACTTTTTACGCGCAAAGCCCTTCCATATATCATTCCGTACATGCACGCTGAAGGCTGGATCTTTGATGTAGAAATGTTAATGTTGGCGGAAAGTGCAGGGATTAAGGTCAAAGAGGTGCCGATCGCGTGGCAGGAGGTGGGCGGTAGTAAGTTGAATGTTATAAAGGATAGTTTGGGGATGGCATGGGGATTGGCGGTTCTGAGAGGGGCGTGGGGGTTGGGTGTTTGGAGGAGGAGGTAGGTGTGTTATAAGTAGGCTACGAATATGGATAGAGATGGAGAAAGGGAATAAGTTATCATGGTATGATCTGCCATTGGGAGAAACATAGAGTAGTAGAAAAGCAAGAAAGGACCTTGTAGGAATAAACTGGGGCGGGATTGGTGGTGGGATTAATGGGTATCAGGATCGGCTTTAGCATTGATTACATTGGATTTGGAAGTAGTATGTATGTATTCTACATCGAATAAACTTATATACTCACATACCCCCCGAAAAACATGTTATCCCACACAGACATGGAGTTTCGAATAAGTAATAACAAATATACTATATATTGGGAATTGAAGGGATCTTCACTGTTATTTGTAGGCTGGAGAGAGGGAGGAGATCCTTTGATGAGGATTGATTTGGGTGTGAACGCGAGTATAGGAAAAAAGGCGCGGGGAGAAGGCAAAAGAAAGTTGATTGGTCTTAGTCTGGATCGGGCGAGTTGAGCTGAATCAAGTGATTGCATCACTGTGATAGCCATATTGCCATGAGGATATTTCTTCTTGACGGTGAAAAACTCAGTAAGGGGTTATTCTTTATTGTCTCATAGTGTGGATATGCGGTAGGATGGGATTGTGCTGTACTCTAGTATGTATGTCATATGGATAGGTGAGAGAGATACTGTGAGAGATCGATGAGTGTATGAGTCAGTGATGGGTGGTTATGTATATATAGCATATGTACATGAATCTGTATAGATGTAAAGTCTAGATTAAGGAAAGGACGACAGGAGGAAGGGGTTAGGAAGGAAAGAAGGTGTAGAAGAAATCATGGAAGGAAGAGGGATGCATGCACGAGTAAATCAAAGCACAATAATTGAAACTTCAAATTAAGTAGTGAAGTAAATAAGTCAACGAGGTAAGTAGGTAACCAAATACTCTCTCTCATCTCTATCTATCACTAAAAATAAACACAACCACCCTTCTTTCAACCCCAAAACCCCATTTACTTCGAGTCATATCATAACTCGACTCATATTTCATCTTGCCGTATTCATCTTTGATGATCGATCTACATGGACTAAATACTTGATAGTTTATATAGAAACTATGTATCAATTACTATTACACTAGTGTTTGTGGGCATGTGTATATACTATTCTATTTATACAGCAATACGAACTACTGTAGTAAATAAGCAGTTAGTTTCCAACAAAAAACTTGACTCCAAAACAAAACACAACAAACCATGTTCAAATCATAATCATAATCCGATCTAGAAATAAAATAAAAATAAGCCGATATATATAAAGTAAAGTAAAGTTAAAGTTAAAGTTCACCACCGAAATCATGGTGGGGTAGTAGCGGTTATATACTATGTATATAACCTTCCTTATTGAATCGGTAACATTTAAGGGGGAGAACAAGCGCGACACATATCTGGAATGTTATTTTAAGTTATGGCTGAACATATGGTAGTGGTGATTGTGATGTAAGTTTTGTTTGGTTTGAGATCGAGAAAGAGAGGGAAAGAATCATGTCTGACTGTGTGATTGCTTGTTTGTTGGTTGGGTAGCTGGATTCAGAGATATATAAATAGCCAGATGATGACTTAAAGAAAGAGATGGATTCGAGTAGAGTGTGGTATCGTACTAGACGGATATTTGATTTGGTTTCGTGTTTATGATACTGCCCTCATGTCGCACACCCACATCCATATCCACATATATATTCCCTCCTCTCCTCCTCTACTCCCTCCTCTAACCCTTCCCCTTCCCACAAACCTCGAAATCTACCCTCAAAATCCACCCTTCCTCACCACTGAACACATCATAATCGAGCCAGCGCCGAGTAAATAAAAAAATAATAAATAATAAATAATTAAATCTATATCTAATATATTACCCCATCTATCTATCCACAATCATACAAAGCGAGAACATCCAGCCCTCTAGCCTTTCCCCCCTTCCTTTTAAATCTCCCTTCTCATACATAATGGTATATAACAAAAAGAAAACGAAAGAGTAAAGATAAAACCATCCTCTCTATAATACTGGCAACTTGCCCGAAGTCCCCCGGTCATTTATTATTAACACTAAATCTTATCTGATATTATATCATGCTCTGTTTCTGATCTCCGTCTTAACCCCCATAACTCGATACCAATCCCATCTAAACCTATGTAATACTCGCAATCTTTTCGAATGAGGAACGAAAAGGAATCAAGGCAGCTTCATAAACATCTCCAACATGGCCGGGTAATTAGGCGTTCCCAACCCGGTGACTGGATCCCACTATTTACGACAGTCGTTAGCAAAACTCCATCACAAGAAACAAGACCTGTAACAACTTTCGTCTGCTGCCCACCCTTTCCGCGAAAAGGCCGGCGACAAGAGGCAGCAAAGAAAATTCAAACAAACAAAGGGGAAAACTCACTCCGGCAACAGCTCTAAATCCATTTGTCCCACACCCCGGATTGTTCCCCGCCGTAACATCATTCATCACACTGGGATTACTATAAAGCGCCGGATTCACAAACCCTACACTGGATTTTCCCGCCGCCAACCTCTCCTCATTAATCAAGTTCAGCATGCTCGCAAACGTCGGACACGAAGCGCTGGTACCAAACGCCAAGCTGAATTTTCCATTCACAGCTGTCACGTAGTTGACCCCGTTGGCCGCTACATCTGGATATCCTCTGACCGTTTGCGAATTGTTAAACTGCGCGGAAGTGTATGGAGGTGGGGTATTAGCCCAATATGCACTCTGTGCGCTTTTTTGGTAAGAGGGCATGGCGAAAATGTTGGAGAAGCCGCCGCCGGAGAAGATGACTCGTTGTGAAGCTGATTCGGGAGAGTGTACCGTTGATCCATTGAGCACTTGTGTGGCACCTACACTGGTGACGTAGGGGCAATTTCCCGGGAATGAAGGATTAAAGATGCCATTTGAACCATTGTTGTAGGCGCCCGTTACGGAATCGATGCATACGCCTCTATTTCCAGCGACGCCGAAATCCCCGGATGAGTACAAAATTGAAACCCCTTGGAGACCCAGTTTCATGTATTCGTTGCACTGGCGTGTCTGATAGCGAGCGGAGAGATCAGCTTCGTTGGAACCGTAGGATGTGCTGATTACTTTCGTGGATTGGAATGCGCCACATTGAAGTTGGCCCTTGAAACCGCCTGCATTTTGATCTGGGTATATCCCATCGACGTTAGGGTCTTTGGAATCGCCACCATCGGCAGTGCAATATGCGCCATCGATTGCATCGAGGAAGTTGTTAAAGGAGCCACCTTGAACGAGGTCACCAACTTGGAAAACGGTTACTTGTTGAGGATTGACGAGAGCCATTGCAAACTCAAGATCTAGCGCGGATTCGCCGTTGAAGTTAAAACTCTTGTTGGCTTGCTGGACGATAGCACCGTCAATAAGATTTACGTTTGGCGCGATACTTTGTTGGTTTGGTTGGAATTGCTTGAAATACATTTCAAGGTCTGTTTGTAAGAAAGCTTGAGGTGTGAACTCGACGACCCCAAGGCTGTTGTTGGAATGAGATTTGGACCCTGGGGGCATACTGTAAAGAGCCTGAAGGCATTGAGGTGTAATCATGGTATCGCAATTCTCCAATGACATAAGAGCGTTCTTAACCTCAGCACCTTGTTTTGGATTGGAAGCGTCGTCCGGTGCACCCAGCTTACCAGGGCCGGGAAATTGGCGCTTATTCAAAGTTTCAAGGCGAGGTGGGAGGTCATGAGTTTGAGTTCTGCGTTCCATTCCCAATGGCTTGTCGAAATGAATCGTTGGAGTAACGAAATCAATGTGCTCCGTGAGATGTGATGGAATACTGTATTCGTTACAGGCGATGTGTTTCTGCCCATGTTCATGCTGGTAAAGATGGTATTTTGCTTTCAACAACCTTTCAGCTTCAGCTGTGGTGGCGTTAAATGTCATCCAAGTATTTCCCTTCGACATCTTCACTCGCAAAGGATCGATTCCTGACTCTGAAAGCCATGCCCTAACCACGTCCATTGTTTCCTGCGAAGGTGCAAACATAGCCGCTATTTTTTCCGGACTCCAATGCTGTCCATACATTTTTGAATCTGGATGTGATACTTCGTTAAGGAACTCCTCCGCACGATGCAAATTCTGCTGCGTTAGACCAATTCTCACTGGGAATCTTGCGGCACGGTGGAGACGGGAACGTCTTGTCCACATATGAGGTGTGACTGATCGCCGTTCATGGACGACATGAGAATATGTCGGCGATGCAGTTACTGCTACCACCAGGGCAGCTATAACTTGCAGAACGGTGTTGATCCTCATTATTCCCTCCCGATGCTAAGCTGGAGCATCTAGATCAAAAACCGATGGAGAAAAGGGACAGTAAACATACAAAAGGGTCCTTCGCAATCTGAAATACAGGTAAACTAGCGTGTGCACTGTGCATTGGCTACAATCTTGAGACGATATTATAAACGATAAAGGCTTCGGGTGTATTGTCCGAAGTCTCTTAGGTCAAATCAAATTCTTGGATCCTCGAAAGTTTTCATGCTTTATTTTTAGAATTTGTAATTGCACAGACACAACTTTAACCAAATCAATGACTACGTGCCGGTACCTATCTAACCTCCAAACCGCCACAACTCTATGATATCCGATTGTAAGTTTAATATTATAGTGGACGAAGAATGCTTTTTATGAAGGCGAACTTCTCTTCGGAAATATCATTGTCCACACACATTTCGTTTCTGGCAACTTTAAAAATCATGCTATACTCTAGAAGCCAAGCATTCGAGCGTGGAAAGCGCGCTTCAGAAAAAGCATTCCACTAGGCCATCAAAAGATCCATGTGGAACCAGAGAACCTTGTGAACTCACAATCAACGAAATGAAAATGTGTAATGACCGAGATCAAGTGACGGTAAGTGCGTAGCTTGATGTTCGCAAACCATTCAATGATGAATCGAGGTTGGTTTTGTAAAGCTTGTTTTGACCTTGACTCAAACAAACACTAAATTTAAAACGTGTTGAAAACAGTAAACAGAATCAAGACATTTAGTCTCATACACCGCCAGTTTTCAATTGGGAATATTTTTCGAAAGTCTTCTTCTGTAGAACACGCTGCTCATTAATAACCTTCCATAATTCCTGGTTTTCTGCACGCAACTTTTCTTCCTCACTAGAGGTCGAAGATATAGAGGTTGGTGATGGTTGGGCGAAGCCTAGAATTGCTTTTTCAAGCATAGCCTGTGGAAAGCCTTGAAACTCCAGGGCGTGGTCGAAAAGAGTTGATGCCTTGGAGACATTCAATTGAGACGTGAAGGTATAATTGCCCTCGGCAAGTCTGGGTTTTACCACACTTTGTGGCTTGGTTTTCAAGGCTTTGGGAAACGGAGATTGCATGACAATATTGGTTATAGGCGCATTTAAATCTGCAAGCTCCACCAGAAATGCGCGTCTGCCGGTATCCCATTGTGCAATTTTACCGGAAGCATGACCTGAAAATAAAGTTGTTCCATCGTAGCTCAGCCCTATACAATGAGTCATGCCGATCTCCGAAGGAGGAGACCATGCAGGAACCGTAATCTGAACTGGTGTGTTCTGTAGACGTGGGTCATACAATGGATGCACAGTTGAATTGGAATCGACGAGTTCAATCATCTGTAGCGAACCATCTTCAGACCCCAGATATACAGCCCTATCGCACGGATCTAAAGTCATGCACATAGGTGTGGCTGGAAGCAAGAATGTTCGAAGTAGATCTCCCGTATGGTAATTCCAAACAATAACCGAGTTATCTCTACTGGCAGATACGCATATGTTCGTTGTGCTCGTGCTATGACCCATTACAATGGAAGTAATCGCGGCTCGATGGTTGGATAAGGTCCGAATCGGTTCATGCGGTTCGGTCGTATTCGCTGTCAATGATAGAAGTTGCGGAATGGACCAAACGTGAATGTTAGAATCTTCGGAGCCCGTAACCAAATGGGTAGATGTTGCGGCAAGACATGAAACTGGCTGTAAGTGAGCCGCTGATGTCGAGACCTGTCTACCGGTACAAACCTGTAACGTGAAATTAGCATAAGCCATTCACGTTTTCGGAAATAAGCTGCAGAACACACCTCCCATAAAATGACGCGACCTTCGGTTGTACCTAGTACCAAGAGTCCATCGCCGACCAACATCAATGTTTGTAATCTTTCGGGAAAGGAAATTAAAGCTTCCTGGTTCCCGCGTTCTCTTGAATACACATGAACCACTGCCTTATCTGCCTGTGCCGCAAAGATATGTGTAGAATTTGCCGCAAGACCATTAACTGGAGTGGAACTTTTTTTGAAGCTAGATTTGATCGAAGGAGATGGATGTAGTGCATGAAGATAAATTCCTACATCTTTCGCAATCGCAGTATTAGCAGTTCTTGGCTGAGCTTTGATTGAAGAGATAAATTCTTCTGACAACATAATTGCCGTTTTGAACTACTCCAGTCAGACAATAAATCTTGATGGGCGGATTGTTTGGGACGGGAGGTGTATTTGGAGGGTTATTCTGCAAGTAATCGGAAAGATGACGGAAATTTCGTAATTTGTGAAATTATTTCTCCAATTCGTCACAGTTACAATGGTAAGACGGTTCGATGTATATGAATCCGGTATGGAGAGATATATTGATATTCGATATTATGATATCTTATACGATATTTGTCAAATTCTTTTCCGGAAAGGCTGCTCCTCTTGCAGATTAGAACCTTCTAATAATCTTCTCTTGCAGACCTCCACCGTCAACTACCCAGTTTGTCGGTGCTTGCAGTTTGCAATTTGCGGCTCGCAGCTATTTCCAGACCGGTCGATTAATAGCAAGGGGAGGAGGGGTAATGGTGACAATCAATCGGGTTATGAAAATAGAGGATGCTGTGATGTAACAAATGTGTAAATATGTAGTTAATGTGCATGAATAGGATGAGAATTATTTTGATTTGATATTTCCTTATAGAGTAAATGAGTGAGAATCCTATGCCTGTGAAGAATTAATCTAACAGCTGAAAAGTTTTCAAAATTAAAAAGGTTCAAGGTTTTGAATATACCAGTACTGGTAACTGGTAATTGATGAAGATCTGAAAATAGATTTTTCGGTATAAATTTTCTTTTTTTTTTTTTCAATCTCAATTTTTTTTTCTTCCCTCCCACTTCTCCACACACTACTTACTGCCTGCTGGGCTGGAGTTGGTCAGTGCTTGGGTACCTGTACATTTAATGCAGTAGCACTAAGTACTACCACAACTTCATAAACCGGGACTTAAATTATGTAATTAGATATGATAAATGTATTTCATTGGCTAATAGCTGCTAAAATAGCTTTAATAGTAAAAAACCCGTGAATGATATCAAAACCATACTTTTCGTACGGATGGTTGGATGAAATTCAAGATATTGAGACTGCATTCTCGTCTATCTGAGAATTGATTCAGAATTTATCCTTCAGATGCCGAAGAAGCCTGCTCATTTACAGTATACGTAAGTTGTCGGACCCAGTTGTCTCTAAATAGTCAAGTAAGTAGATTAGAGCTTGTACTCCCCTCTCCTCACATACATCTGTTGTGTACAAGTTATGTAGTAGGTATCCACATAATAACCTTGGAAGATATACTTCAATAGCGTAGCAGTATGAAAGGAAGGACCCGTAGGAATTTATTTATTTCCAGCTTCTTGGGATGCGAGTGTTCTGTTACAACGATCTTGTATGTTTATTTCTTCTTTTGCGAATTCCTTCATAACTTCACGGCAAATTTCTCCGAATATAGCGTAGCCTACTCCTCCAATACTATATTAAAGTATTAAGGCAAATGGAAGCTTAGACATGTTCCAAGGTTGTTCACAATGGTTTGATTACTGATGTTCACAGCTCGCTCCACCAGTTCTTAAAAGTACGCATGAATATGCTTTAGTACCTGGTACACTTCTAGAAGCTATTTGTTATTTTTCTTTCCGATCCATTATTTTTCCTTCATGGGTTTAAGAACTTCGTACGACGGTGAAGGAGGTTGGAGGACAGACCAGTAACCCCGTCCGTTGACAAATAAACCCCTTGATGATAAGACTAATAGACTGACACTGACTCAAGAATTAGGTGCATTCATTATTTGTGCAACACCATTATCTGTCATACTGTTTATGTTTCTAATACCAACGTATCAGTATGTACCTGCATAACTTGATATTAAAAAGATGATAGCACAGTACTTTCCTACAGGCTACAGCCCCTACAGCAGTCAAAGTCGTCGGGGGATTAATTGGCCCCCTACCCTATCAACCTTGAATCTTGATATTAATTCGGGCTTTAGTTCTACGGGGATTTGAATGACGGGACTAGAAACTCATAAGGCTAGGTAGATCCATGATAAGTTACAACAACACTTGCAGAATACGTAAATTACCTACTAGGTAGGGTAGGTATTCTTAGGTATCATATCTTTGAGGCTGAAAAGGCAAGGCTTGTTGGGCTTGTATTTTACGAGCTGGAAGTTGAAAGATCTTATACTTACATCTTTAGGTACCAGTAATTGTATAACTACCTAGTATATTGTGTACGAGTATAGTATATTGTACGAAGTATACGTATAATAATTTTATTAGTATTCGGTCGGTATCGTTACGGCACTCATTACCTTACCTAGCAAATTATATCTACAGTAGTACCGTACCGTATCTCGCCTACCTAAGGATTTAGAGTTTCTTAACCTTACTTTGCTTTGCTATCCACCATATCCATTTCTATCCATTTCTATCCATTATTCTATCCACATCACCAGCATCAAACCATCCTTTTCTTACCATCACCATTTCTTTTTTACCCACACCAACCACACCAACCACACCAACCACACCAACCACACCAACCACACCACCTACATTTTAATCCATGGCCTCACATAATCAATAGGCCAATAATATTCACAATATTTTTTTATCACAAACAATAATAACTCTAGATATCATATCATGTAGGTATTATTCCGCTATTTCCGCCCGTGTCATTTTGTTGGATCTACTCGCTCTAGTCTGTTCTGATCAATTATCTACGGTATCTACAAGTTTTTCTATCTATGCCGTCTCATTTTGTGTTGAAATAATTTTTCCGCTTTTTTACAACTAACCCCCTTCTCATCCTTTCTCTTCCCTTCCCCTTCTATTTTCCCTGTTCTCATCATTTTTATGTTGATCGATCTTCAAATCGTAGCCTTCTTTACAGAATTTGTTCTTTTTCTATGTAAAGTTGACATGCATGTCCTTGACCTCCTTGTCGATCCTTTATATCGACAGATTCCTTTCCAGATCCATCATTTTATTTCTGCTTTTTCCTTTTCCTTATTCCATTTCTAGCAGAAACATATCTTTTTTTTTCTATTTATGTTTCACATTCATCCAATCAATTCAAGGACAAACATGGATTCCAATTGTCCCTCGATTCTAAAACAAACAATAAGATTCTCACAAGCATTAAAACATCATAACCCATCATTGGCATCATCTTTACGGCTCATTATCAAGGTCTTCTAGTTCCTAGCATTTTGCTTACTTTTTTGTGTGTTGTACCCGTTCTCCCCCTGCACTTCAGTACTGTAACCTGAATATGACGCCTCAAAATCAATTTGTTGGGTCGTCTTACCCACTAGTTCTATTAAACCCCGGAAAGATCAAAATTACACAGGCCTTTTCGGATGTTGTGACTCCTATGGCTGATGATTTTAGCTTGGTCCCCATTTGTCTTTCTTTTTACCATGCCTTTACCGTACCTCCCGTACCTTTTACCTTATTCTCGGGCTCCAGTCGTTGCACAAATCACCAAAGCATTGTAAATCTACTGCAGGGGAGGGAGGGGACAAACATCTCCCTTGTACGATCTACAAGTGGGTGGTCATGAGGCCCTGCCAAAATATATTGCCTTGGTTTATTGTTCTATATATGGGGTAAATATTATTATCATCGCAGTATTATAATATGATAGCTTTCCTCATTTTTCTCAAATTTTCGTATCCTGTATGCAACTCTCAAACAAGTTTATTTCCTGGTGATACAAACTCCATTATCGCCTTAATATTTAAGACAACATCACTTCCACAGCATGAGTTCCTTTACTACTCATCATATCTCGACATCAAACTCTCCAAATGTACATACACCACATACACTATATGAAAGTTACTATGCATCATCATCATCAACATCTACCCCTTCCTCTATTTCCAATGATAAAGTACAAACAGAGCTTCGAAGGAGCATCTCATTGCCGAGTATGCAACTCAACATGTCTCCTACAGAATATTCACCCTATAGTCCATCGAGGCCAGGATCTTCGAATTCTTCGCGCAGGGCAGTCTCTGGCATGAAAGAACTTTTACCTCTAAAACTTACTTCACCCATATTTTCGGATTTCGACTCAACCTTCTCATCACCTCCGAGTCGCAGGACGACCTTCGGACATAATGAATTGGGAAGTCTATCTGGACTAGGAAGAATATCACCAAAGGATATCTCAGCACCACGATTAGCTATCAGAGCATTTTCAAATCGCGATGCGCGAATTTACTCGAGGCCGGCAGCTCCTTCATTCGGGAACTCCAATAATAAAGCTTGCTTTCGAAAAAGACCAGCAGCCCCTTCATTCGGGAACTCTAACAATAACACTTGCTCTCGTTGCTCAGAGTCCAATTGCAGTACTTCTTGCATCATCGATGATTATGAAGGATACAGTGATTCGAGTTATAGCAGATACAGCAGATACAGCTTTGATGATTCGTACCATGAAGAAGAAGAAGAGGAAAGTGAAATATCGACCCCGATCTCCCAAAAGAGACGGAGTTCCGACTTCTCATTCAAATGCATGGGTCAAGCTTATAGCGAGACTTCTTCATGGTTTGATAGTCCTGTCAAACAGAAAAGAAAATCATCTCTTCAGATACTCTCAAAATACGAACCAGAACCAGTTGTAGATATTGATGAATGGCTTAGTGATGACACAAGCATGTGCGAAAGTGAAAACGAGGAAGATGATGACTTTTTCGTAAGTTGAACATCAGCTGTCATGTATCCACCAGCTAATCATTCATTTATAGGCTTGCGCTACAGCTCTTGCACCAGCCAAAGCACAGGTTGTTAATGTCAACCCTCAGTCTCCTCAGTTCTCTAAAACACTTCCATCTCGATCATCATCTCTTCCCCGATCATCAAGTAT
Organism: Rutstroemia sydowiana; assembly: GCA_000812895.1. Lineage (NCBI taxonomy): Eukaryota > Fungi > Ascomycota > Leotiomycetes > Helotiales > Rutstroemiaceae > Rutstroemia > Rutstroemia sydowiana. The sequence goes on along the minus strand of JWJB01010003.1, from coordinate 1,794 downwards.
TCCCCGCTCATCGACTCTCCCCCGAAGATCAAACAATACCCGAAGAGGCCGACCTCACCTCCGTAAAAATTCATCTACTTCCGATGTGCGGCAACTTAAAGTGTCTTTGAAAGATCAAGAGCAAGAGACATCATTAAAACAATCATCCACGGCACCTCCACCACTACCTCCACTACCATCACCTCCACTACCATCACCTGCGCTTCCATCACCAGCACTTCCATCGCCTCAACCAAAACCAACAATCACTAAGATCAGAACCGATCTTGCGTTTCGCAGGCCGTCAACATCACCTGAGCAACGAGCTGTATCTACATCGTCTAATAATAGTAATCGCCTTCCAGCCACACGATCCTCCACATGGGCTCCTGCTCCTCTTCCCCGGACCATACCTGTTCCGACTCCTTCAGCTACAGATTCTCTCCTAGACATAGTCTCCACTATTGAAGACTCTACCAGCAACTTCCCTTCCAAAATGCTACTCTCGGACTCACAATGCATAACCTCGATCCGCACCCACCTCCATAACAAGCCAAAAGCTACGACATTTAAACCTTCCAAACTCAGAATACAAATCCCTTTCTCCTCAAGCCCACAACCACATGATCCTGGGCGCCGTCCCAGCACAATCTGTTATTCTTCATCAAGCTACTCACCTACATCATCCTTCTCTACCATCTCTTCGCCTCTAGATTCCACTTCGTTCAACTACCCATCAACATATTCTCCTCCTTCACCCATTACCACCACTACCGCTCCAGTACTACCCATACTCCCAAAACCAAACCTCAACACCCTTCGTTCTATATTTCCCCGCTCGTCGGATTTCCTTCGCTCAGCTCTCTACGCTCACATCCTCGTTTATATTTACCTCAACGACCTACCTTCTCTTCCACCTGCTTCTTGCCACGGTAATCGCCAGTCGCAAGAGAATCTTGTCCAAAAAGCGCACTCACAATCTAAATCCTACTCATTATCGAGACGCCCGGGACCCCTCTTCCGCACACCTTCATTCGCGTCGTCACAATTCGGCATTCCGGCAAAGGCGGCGAGTACTCTAGGTCTAGATGTCGTAGGGCAAAAGGGCAAGATGGAAGGAAGTAAACCAGCGGCAGTGAGGAAGGATGTCCTGATCAAGAGGGTATTACTCTGTATTGGGAAGTTGGTAGCGGGCATGGAGGGACTTTCAAAGGGTGGCATGGTACTGGGATTGGGCGTGGGTCACAAGGGTGTGGTTGGAACTCTGGGCATGGAAAGCCGTAAGAGGAGTGCAAGTCAAAGTGTGCTGAGTCTGGGGATGGGTTTGGGAAAGAAAGAGAAGAAGGTTGAAGAGACGGTAGAGGGATGGATGTTAAGCAGTTTGGTAGCTGTTGTTAGAGGGTCGGAGGGGCTCAAAGGATATGAATGATTGATATTACTTACATATCACGTTCAACTCCTTTGCTCCGAATCTCGTGTCATATCCCGTTTGTTGTCTCTGAACCCTCTTCACAGCTTTCATTTGTCTTTTCTTGTCATTTTTTGACCTATTATTTATTTTTCTTTTGTTTGTTTGGCAGGCTGTACTAATTTGGAGTGGTCGTTTCGATTTCGATTTCGAATGGGGTTTGGATTGGAGGAGCTTTTACCTTTTTTGTATTATCTTCATTGTGGATATAAAATATTAGCGTCTGTTTTTCATTTTATCTGTTTGCTCAGCATGGTGTCTTGGTTGTTTGGTTGGGTTCGGGACAAGGGCGGCTTTGCACACATGCATTGATTTGGTTTGTTTTCATTGGGCGGGTGGGCAGGTTC